>CM033473.1:192138428-192256460 GCA_019447015.1 Hymenochirus boettgeri | reverse complement strand
GAGCAGAGAAAAACAAGAGAACAGGGATCACATAGTTTAAACAAATTCTTCTTTTAAAACTACCCATAAAAGGAAACATTCCAGAATATATTTGTTTTTGGGTTTTTTTTAAATGTCCCATGCCTTTCTTAATATATAATACAATATTAAGATGCTAATAACAAGTAAAGCCTTTAAAAAAAAAACTGAAATAATGAACTTATAGCAAAAAATTCATCACCTTTACTATATGCTGTACCCAGGAAAAATACCTTAATCACTTGGTCCCCAAGCCTAGATATACAGCAAGTAAAGAAAAATGTTCAAAACATAGCTCCAGAAAGGCCTTTTTTTGGCAGACAGGCCAACCTATGTGAGGAATGTTCTGCAATATGGTGCAGTGCCTGGTTCTCAAGAAGTGGGAAGAACCCTCATTATCCAGTAAGTGAACTTAAACCATACAAATAAAATTAGCGTTGTAACCGTTTCCTTTTAACATTTACAAAATACAGGTGCTTCCAAAATAGCAGGGCCACAACTCAAAGTGCCACACATTTTAAAGAATAAAGCATCCAGGGCACACTAACAATTATTTTTTCTTAAGTGTTCTAAAAGCCAGGGGAAACCAGTTTTCATGACATTTCCGCATAATCGCATTTAACGCGATTATTAATGTGACGAAACGGGCCGTGGAAAATTTAACGAGGCGTTAACCTGTTCTGCCTGGCATCGGCGCCGGGAGTGGTGTGGGGTTGTGGGGGATGTCGTCAGCCCGAGATGTCCGTAGGATCAAAAAGCGCCGGGACATGGCTCGTTGAGGTCGCCGGCCGCCCACCGGGTACCATCGGGGGTCGCGGGCCTCAGTGGAGACTGGGGTGTCGCCGGGACTGGAGAAAAGAAAGAAGATGACCAGCCCAAGGCTCTTTTTAAGAGCGCCCGCCACACTGGGGTCAACCCCAGCCAAAAGGCACTTGTGAAGTGCCGCGCAAGGGCCCTTATAAGGGCGGGGAGGGGGTCCCGGTTCAAGCTGCGGGACCCCTTTAAAAGCCCCAAAAGGCAGCCCTTCTCAGGGCCCCGTTGGAGGGTGTTTGTTTTGTGCCTCCACCCCTCCCAGCGGGGCCCTTCCCTCCCTGCCAGCGCGGGGCAGGGGGCCTTGGGAGGGGCTGCTAGGGAGGGGGTGCGTGGCGGTCCTTCCGGCCAGCCCCTCCTGCCTCCTGTTCCGAGGATTGCCATGAGTCGGGAAGGGGTTGGGAAGGAGTTGTCATGCTGGGGAGGGGTTGCCTGCGAGCCGGCGGGTGGTCGCAGGGGTACTCGCGGGGGTCGGGACGGCCTTAGCGGAGCTGGTGTCGCCGGGACTGGAAGAAAGAAGACGTCGCCCAAGGGCTCTTTTAAGAGCCACACACTGGGGTCAACCCCCACCAAAGGCACTTGTGAGTGCCGCAAGGGCCCTTATAAGGGCCGGGGAGGGGGGTCCCGTTTCGAGCTGCGGCACCCCTTAAGTCCCAAAAGGCCCTTCTCAGGGCCCCGCTAGAGGGTGCCTCCACCCCTCCCAGCGGGCCCTTCCCCTCCCTGCCAGAGGTGGGGCAGGGGGCTTGGAGGGGCTTCTAGGGAAGGGGCAGCCCCTCCTAGCCTCCTGTTCCGAGATTGCCACGAGTGGGGAAGGGGTTGGGAGGGGCTGCTGGGAAGCGGCGGCGGCGGGTCGAGGGTGGGCGTATGCCCCGCTCCCTTAGCGCCGGGAAGGGATTTTAAATCCCTTCACGGCGATATTGTACTTAGCGCATTGCGCTAAGGGCAGTATCGCCACAAAGGGACTTAAAATTACCGCAGGACATCGCGGCCACAATACATATTGCGGCAATAGCGCTCGGCGTTATAAATACGGCGATAGCGCTATTTTCGCAGTCGCGATGTGCGGCGGTAATATTTTTGCGGTATTAACGTTTTTTTCTAAATATGCCCCCTAGTATTTTTAGTAGACAATAGGCCTAGTTGTAGCAGTGTGCGGCAGCAACAACCAAAGGCTAGCAATATATTGTCTAGTATAAAGAGGGGTATAGATTGAAGGGAGAATTATGGGAGTAAATTAAACTTCTCCCTATTTACAAAGCATAAGTAAGACCTCAATTGGAATATAATGTTTAGAGCTGCAAGGGTACAGAGAAGGGCAACTTAATTTATTAGATGAATGGTAGAGCTTGACTATGAAGACAGATAATGTTATTCAACAGAGGGGTATGACTGGAGATGCTTGTTTTAGGACATAATCATTTATACAAATACATTAATAGGCCGTATAATAAACTACCCGTGCATTGCTTTACCAACTAGATCATATCACATGGGCATCCCTTAAGATTGGAAGGATGGCAGTTTTTTCTTTGGAAGTCTTCCTCTGGCTTGTTCAGCTTTACACATGCTCAGTGTGGTTCACAGAGGAGAGACAGAGAGAGGTATATGGTTGATTAGGAATTAGATAGAAAGACAAGTCATATGTGATTTAGGGTGGATGTATTTAAGTTATTGAAAGTTATTGGAATTAATACAAAAAGGTTCTTTTTGATCCAGGGATTCTTTCGATTTTGGTTTTAGAATTGATTATTTGTTAGATTCTAAAAAACAAACAAACAAATGTTACTGGCACCTATAGATATAGATCCATTATTGATCTAGGGGTTCTTCCATGGATTTTATCTACTTCAGAATATTTTTGTTGCTCTTTATTAACTGTTAGGCAACATAGGTAGGTCAAAAAAAGTTAAACTAGACTGACATATGCCTCAATCTAGCCCCCACTATTATATAATTATATATGTAAGGTTATATTTATAGGTAATAATGTATAATTGTGAATGATACAATAAGTATAGGCTGGAGGTAAATAGTGTAAATAATGTTTTTCAAAACCTTCATTTTAATGATCATCCACAACTATGAATGGCCTCTCACCTACATTCTGCATGGCATGCATCTGCATGAGATGAATGGTAAAAAAATATGAAACTGATGCATTAATAAGTGCAAAGAGGTTTGCATGTGCTATTAATTTTCAGAAACCAATCAGATGTTAGCATGTCATTGGGTTAGTGAGTTAGACAAGATATGATTTGTTGCTGCAGATTGATAGAATGGACAAACGTTTCAACTTTTAATTGGATCAGCCCCTAAAGGGCATATTTTTAAGGACCACTAACATTGCTGTTTTAATATCGCAGCAAAACCATTGTTATTACCACTGTATTTATAAAGCCAATCATTTTAGTGTTGATACATTTTTTCTCTTTTCAACAGTGGTACGTTAGGCTGTTTCTACTACCCAAAAGTTGGCAAAACTTACCACGAGATCTCCACTTCCGCCACTTTATAAATACGATTGAGCGGTAATGGCCACTTTATAAATTGTGCCACGTCCAATTTAGACGAAAACATCAGTGAAAAGTTAACGCACCTTTATAAATATGTCTTTTATTTTATTAATGTGTTGAATAGAACTTAGTTTACAAAATTGCCTAGAATAGAAATGGTAGAAAATGCATTTTTATGCTTCCCCTTGCTTAAATAATTCTAATATCTGTTATTTAAATCCTGCTTTATTCACTTAAACAAAGAGGGTTGAAAGATCACTCAAGCTGCAAAGATTTTCCGGTATAGGGTGCTGTTTTTGGAGTCACAGATTATAATTACTATTACAGAAGAAGGTGTTGACAAGACATAGTTATGTGGGACCCAGTCCAACCAGCAATCTTTAGTTTATTCACTGTAGTTATGTTAGTGGTGACCTTTTTCAAACAGCAAAACCCATTTTTGGAAACTAGTCGACAATGTAAACTATTAAGTGTTACTCAAAATAAAACAAAAAAAACATTGGATTTGGGACAGAGGGGGGGACCCTGGGATTGGGTGTGAGGGGGTAACCTGGATTTGGGACAGAGGGGGGACCCGGATTTGGGAAGGAGGGGGAACTCTAAGATTTGGGACAGAGGGGAGACTCTGGATTTGGGACACAGAGGGGGGACTCTGGCATTGGGACACTGAGGAGGGACTATGGCCTTGGGACACTGAGGGGGGACTATGGCCTTGGGACACTAAGAGGGGACTCTGGTCTTGGGACATGGAGGAGGGGGGCTAAGGGGGCACTCTGGGCATCTAGCGCCCATTATTGTAACAGGCTTAATGTCTAGTATATACACAGGACTTCTCTCAATGAATATAAAGTCACTTTTTTAATTATTGCATATTACATCAACGCGTTTCAGCCCAACATGCGGCCCGTCATCAGGATGTTATAACATATTATCATTCAACCCAATTTATAACCACCCACATATCAAGTTTTGTATATATAAGCTACTTTTATGGTTTTAAATAATGCTTTTATGAATGTGCACTTTGGAATTGTTTCATTGTGGGTGGAGTTTGTTTCACTGTGGGTGGTTATAAATTAAAACCCCTTTGTTTATAAAGTATGCGAGTGTGCAGATAATATGGGGCCTAATTGTAAATTAGCCTAATTGGAGTGCTTCCACAATCCTTGTATTGTATATATAAGGGATAATACGCTACCTACAGTGTAATATAAGGAGATTACGTCACCAAGAAGCTCCCTGACCAATAGATTTTATACAGGTCAGGGAACTCCGAGGTGAAGTAATATCTGTATATTATTCTGTAGGTAGTGTATTATTCCATATAATACATAAGGCACATAATACATTAAAAACAAAAAAAAAAGAAACAGCACAGGCAGCACACAACCAACCAATGGCACACTCACTCACTCATCTACCCCCTCCTGTTGATACTCCCTGTATCTACCCCCCCCCCCCACCCTGTATCTACCCCCTGTCTCTCCCTCCCTTTATCTAGCTCCGCCTCCCCTCTATACTCCATTAACAAGTGAAGCTGTTTTTCTGGAAAGTGTTAACCATGCTGTTTCTATTGAAATGTAAAAGTACTAATCAGGTTACACTCCGGTCCTCTCCCCCTCCTATCCGGATCCTGTCACAGATTGAACTACTCGGATCCAACCTGATCCAACCTGTTGCTATATATATAAATAAATAAAAAAAAGAGAAGAAAAAAATATATATTGCTAAAGACATGACTTGATAAAGGCCAAAGGCACAGGACCGAAACGTTGCCACTGTATGTGTTACTGATAATAAATTGATTTAAAGTCCTGGAGTACTCCTACATCTCCTATATATATACATTACACATTGGGAAAAATCAAATATTGTTAAACAACATTTATAAATATGCGCTCCTTTATGCAAGAGACCTGTCATTATTGTTGGCTTTTTAGATTGGAAGTGTGTGACATAGTGATGTTGTTGCTATTCAAGCTTGTAATTAGATAAGATTTAAAATTCTAATATTAAATATCATTCAATTATGCCAGGAGAAAATAGTTGACTATATTGCCTCTTCACAATATCTTCACAATATTTATTGCTGTTTAAATGGAATCTAATCACTCATCCATCAATGTGCGCTGCTAGCTCATGACTGACCAGACACATTGCTCTAACAACATTCTGTGGGCAGTTGCCAATTTCGTGACAGCAGCTGTGGCTTGTTGCTGGGGAGAGGGAATCAGTTTCACCCACTTCCAGCTTGTATTGATACCTAGTTTTGTACAATTCTACCAGTAATAATGCCTTGCTTTCTCCAGCCCAAACAGTGACAGGTACCAATTATTGGAAGATGTTAAGAGTCTGGCAATAAATTAACATGTTGCAATTGGCTTGGAGAATTTACGTCTAAATTACAAACTATGAAGTCTTGAAATGTTTAAATAGTGTTTGCATTTTGCCTTTTCAGTAAGTGCAAACTAGGTATATACATTTTCCAGTGTTGGTATCTTAGCTGGCAGTAGTGTGTGCTAGATTGCATGTTTCCCTAATTGAAAGGCTAATAAACTGTTACACTGCATACTGCTCCTGTGTCCTTGGTCTACCAACTCTCATCTTTTTCAGAAAATAGACCTGAACCAACTTCCTTTCTTTCATACATGAATTAGCTGAATTGTTATTCTGGGTAATTTCTAAACAGGTATCATGTTTAATTTTATTATAGTTCATTGGTCACTGCCACTTAATAAGTGTAGGCTCGATGCCAGTTATATACGATTTCCAGGTCTCCATCCTCCCTCCAGAGCTTTGCACAATCTCCTGCAAACCTGTAAATCCAGTAATGTGATGGGAAGGAACCAATATTTTAGAGACTAAGCTGTGATAATAACGCAATTTAATACAACTTCACACCAGCTTAGTCTGTAAGATATTGGTTTCTCAACATCACTGCCACCTTACTCCATCATGGAACTTGTCGCTTTTCCATCATCTTTTGCCTCTCATCTAGGCTATAGGTAAACAGTAGTAAGAACATTTTTTTCATGGTAATCATAAATATAAAAGTACTATTATCATTATATTTGTTTTAGAATGCAATTAAATTAACTATTTGATTATTACAGCTCCCTGTATTTTGATGTTGGCCGAGGCAAAGTAGATTTAGATTATAGATTTGTTCTGAGGAGGGTCCTGTTGTCTATGAAATGCAGATGGCACATGGTTTGGTGTTATAAATAAACTTGTCACTTCTATGACTAATGATATGTGGGACCTTTTTTGGCAACGCATTTTCCGTGATTTAAGGCACGTTTCCACTGCTTGTGGACATTTACAATAGGTTATTGGGAACATGTCTCATGATAGGGAATTTAGGGGGACAGTATACCCTTAATATTTCAATGACCATATTAGTACCTATCTGAGATCAGTTAGGGCTAGGCCACACCAGCGCATTTTAACACGCAATCCAATTGCGATCCGATTGCATGTTAAAAAGTGCACAATAGTGTTGGCTAGTTGGACTCACTGGGGCTCGTTCTGCTGCGATCCAATGATGGGAGTGCATGCGATCACCATTTTTGGTGCAATACATATTCGTTTCGATCCCCGAAAATGACAGGGATCGCAGTGCAAGCGGGCACCAACACGCACAACTTGCGTACTTAGTGTGGCCTCAGCCTTACTGATTTTTTTTCGTTTCACATGATGATTTTAAGTCTAAGCATACCATAATAGTCAGCATTATTTGCAGGTAAAAGATTGCCAGTTTCTGCCATCAATGTAGTTTTTACCCAGACAGCACAATGAGAGTAAACTTTCAATTCATTTTTGCCCAGATTTTTATTGATTAATGACCCAGGAACCAACTTATTTTTGATTGTTTGCATTGGAAGTTCAGAAACCCTCCCTGGGGGCGGAGTCTTAGGGCCTCATTTATTCAGATCCGCAATTGCTCCGGATAAATGTGCACTCCCATATTTAATACCTGATTTGTGCCTGGGGTAAAGCCGACGCAACAAAGGAATTAAAAGTCTCTCTTACCAATATTAAATCGGTTTGTCTAATTTTAACCTAGGAAATAAGCCTTGGGCCTTAGTGCCTTCCAGTCTTCACCTGAGCCCCTGAAGCGGGTGCCAAAGGTTCAGAGTCAGTTTTAAGTCAGTCTAAGTCAGCAAGCCAGTGCAGGTTCAAAAGTCCAGATAACAAAGCAAGGTTGGCAATGGTAAATCAGAAAACAGTCAAAGGTAATAAACTGAATATTATTATTATGGCAACAAATAATTGAACCATGAGTGTAATTTCCAGAAACAAACAAATTTTCAATAATGATACCCAAACACGTTAAAGCAAACATAGTAACATAGTAACATAGTAACATAGTAACATAGTAATTAAGGTTGAATAAAGACATTCGTCCATCAAGTCCAACCTATTCACTTTTTTTTTTTTTTTTATTTATTTTTTTTAACCCTACCTAACAGTTGATCCAGAGGAAGGCAAAAAACCCCAGCTAAAAAAGGGGGGAAAAAATTCCTTCCTGACTCCAAACGGCAATCGGAAAGTATCCCTGGATCAACCAGATCTATATGCATTAATACCAGTAATTCTCAATATTTTTTAGTTTTAGAAACTTATCCAGGCCTTTTTTAAAGTTATTCAATGAACTTGCCGATTAACCAATCCACCTGCTGCTGGGAAGACAGTTCCACAGTTTCACACGTTCTCTACTGTAAAGAAAACCTCATCCTACCTTGTAAGATGAAACCTTCTTTTTTCTTTCGTTCCAACCTTAAGGATGACACGAGTCCTTGATATGACCTATTAGTGAACAATGCACCAGAGAGTTCACTGTATGGGCCATTAATATATTTGTAAAGGTTATATGTCCCCCGTCAACCGCCGCTTCTCCAATGTAAACAGCCCTAATGTCTAATTGCCTGCATATTCAAGCCCCTCCTTCCCTTATTAAATTAGTTGCCCTTCTCTGAACTGCCTCAATTTCCAGATCTTCCCTTTTGTATATGGGATTCCCAAACTGCACCTGCTATTCCAATGTGGCCCTTTACACCAGTGCCTTAGTAAAGAGGGAGAATAATATTTTTCTCTCCTGATCCATTCCCCTCTTTAGTAACAAGGACAATATCTTGCTAGCTCTAGCTGTTGCTACCGTACTGGCATTGTTGTGCTTACAGCTAAGTCTTTATCTACCAGAACCCCCAATCTTTTCATTGTCAGATCACTGAAACAATGTTAATTATGTTGTAGGTGGCACAGGATTATTAAATCCAACATGCAATCCACTTCATTTATCAACATTGATCTCATTGCATCTTGCTGTCCGCATTTTGATAACTCTACTCTAGTTGCTTGCAGCACTTGCACATCTTGGAAGTTTCCAAAGCTCTGCATAATTTATGTGTCATCAGCCAACACAGAGACCTTCTCTCAATGCCCCTTCTATCATTTATAAACAGATTAAAAGGTAAGCGGACCAGTACAGACCCTGAGGAACTCCTCTTAGAACTTTAGCCCACTAGATGTAGGCTCCATTAACCACCACTCCTCTGTTTGCGTCCAATAAGCCAGTTTCTCTATCCATGAACTAAATTTTTCTTCAGGCCACAGTCCTCAGTTATACATTAGTCGCTCTATGTGGCACAGTATCAAAGGCTTTTGCAAATCCAATATACCACATCCCAGTCTGTGCCTGAATCTAACTTCCTTACTCACTTCTTGCATAGAAACCAATTAAATTTGTCTCCGGCATGATCTATTGCTCATAAACCATGCTGACTACTCTCATAAGATAATCCTGGAACCACAGTCAAGGATATGAATCCCTTAACAAAGTTTCCATCACCTTCCCTACCACTGATACATACTATTATGCCAACAGATGAATTCTCTATGCTGACGGACAAATGGGAAAATGGACATTCAATACCGCACTTGAAAATTATGTTTTGAATGTATTACACTGCTACAAATTAACTATATATTGTTGATGTTCTGTTCCCACTTTCTCTTTTTCTGGCAGAGCAGCAGTCAGTCTGCACACATGTGAGCTCATAAAAAGGTCAATACATCTTAAACAGGAGAGATTGAGAGCAGAACAGTGTGCTGTAAATCAGGTTAGTCTTAGATCTTTCAGATTTATAAATTTAGCAATTTGTGAGGTAGGGGTGGGGATTTACTAAAATACAGTTTTTATTTAAGGGGTAGAGTTGCAATTTAACGGCTAATCTAATAAATTAGAAATAACAAACTTTGTACACACATAAGCAAACAAGATATTTGTCTAGCAGGTCAATTACATAAAAGTGAGTAAGAATAGGAAAGATGCAAGGGGAATGTAAAACATAATTGGAAGGGAATGGAAACAGAATAATAAAATGGGACATAGGAATGGCAATAAAGGAAGAGGAAATGAGAGAAGAGATTTATATAAACACGGGTTAAGATAGATACACACAGACACACACATACACTCTCACACACATACATGCCACACACAAACACATGTATACCCAATATACAAACAAACGCATATACACAAATAATTATGCTTACAATATATAATATTTATTGTATTTTGTAGGTTCTCTAATATACTTGATCTTGGGGCATAATTATAAACGATCGCTATTTTGACTATTTTGCTATCGCAGGACATCACAATGACATATAGCGCTATTTTCGCTTTATTTATAAAAACGCTCATTTTCGCTTTCGCCTTTGTGGAAAAGTATCGCTGTGGCGATGTGTGACGATAGTTATCGCCTTATTCATTGCGTTACGTGCGAAAAGAGAGATTGCTGTCTAGTGTAATTTCAGAGGTATTTTTGTCATTTTTTTATTTAAAGCTATTTATAAATAGGTGAAATTTCGCCTTTTTGCCCCTTTTCTCCCTTTTGTTGCTTTTTTTCAGTTTTACCAGTACCAAAACATTTTTTCGCCAAACATCAATTATAATGGAAGGTTCCATCACATGAACTATTTCGTACACAGCACTAATGGTATGTTCCATATTGGTACTGGTTTATAATTAGCTTGTAGTTTTGCTGAAAATATAACCAATATCCCGTATTATAGCTCGAGTTATAACCTCGCATCCGAGTATAACGATAGGTCCCATTTCACCTGAAAAAATCTAATTAAGAAGGTGTTGACTTGAGTATAAACGAGGTAAAACTGGCATTCAAGATGTTGGAAACTACAACTCCCAGCTAATAAAGCCTGCTGGGAGTTGTAGTTTCTCATAACATCTTGAATGTCACCCTCAACGGTGGCATTCAAAAATGTTTGGAACTACAACTCCCTGCTAATAAAGCGATGCTGGGAGTTGTAGTTTTCCAAAACATCTTGAATGCCGACCCTCACCCTCAAACCTCGTAAGTTGTACTTTTTTTCGTGGCTCTCTTCATCCAGGAACTGTGGGCTCATCCTCCATCGCAGGGCTTCCTGGACTGTTGCTGGTAAGTTCCTCTCCATTCCGGCGCAGCGTCCTCCTCCATTCCGGCAGGCAGCGGTCCTCTCCGCTTCCGGCAGGCCTGTCACGATGCAGTCCATGTTACGGCGCGCCGGCTAGACGTCCTATTGCGTCGGGCTCGCAATTAGTGACGTGCAGCCGGCACTGCCAGTACCTGGACTGATCGGCGGCTGCCGGAATGGAGAGGACGCTGCTGCCGGATGGAGAGGTACGCTGATCTTCATATGGTGAGTGACTTCGAGGTATAAACCAATGGCGAGTTCTCAGGCTGATGTTTCAGCCTTGAAAAACCGGTTTTTACTCGATATATACGGTAACCTTAAAAAATGGTGTCGCTGTAAGTAAAATTCGCCTTTTGAGTTTCACTATAATGCCGATTAATAAAATGATAAAATTCGGCTTTTGAGTTTTTACATTTTATTGTATCTTTGGCTGAAAAACAAGCACAATTGTTAGTAGTGCTATTTTTAAATAACAACAGTAGGTGTTCTGTGTGTAATAACCAATTTAATACTACTTTGAAAAACCACCATGGGAGTATACCTATTTACCATCATATGTGCTGAGCTTTTTCATCAGTTATTATGTGCTACTGGTGTTTGCTAATAATTTTCGCTTTTGATGAAGATTTGGCCTTTTTTAAGACTTTGATGAAAGGAACAGTAAGTTGAAGTTTAAAAAATTGTGGTAAAGGCTGGGTGGGAAAAAAGCAAAAATAATTCCCCTTTATAAATATGTCCCTCCGTACCCCTATTTGACTTTAATAGTACATAAAAAAAAAATCGAACCTAAAAAAAAAAAAAATCTTTATAACGCGAAAAAATTGACCTTAAAAAGGGAAATCTCGATCGTATTAGCAGTAAATGCTGGAAAAAGTCTACCACCCCCCTGAGTACTTATTGTATGTGAGAAACCGCCCACAATGTACTGACACCTCCATGCACCCTTGGCAGCTAAATAAATGGCCACTTATGCGGTTTTCGCCACCTCAGACTTGTCGAACGTTGTGGATGGCGGACTTAACGTAAAATACACTTTTCGCCATTTTTATAAAATATGCTTGAGGGCAGTTACTGGCAGCGAGTATGGCACAAAAGCGGAATGTTACGGTAATGCCTTTCCGCACTGGTATCACTGCTTTATAATATAGCGAAAAGCAAAGGCTTGCCGTTAAAGTAGGTCAAAAATTTAAGAACCTTATTATAAATATGCCCCCTTGTCGCTTTTCTTTTTAACAACATGTAACTGCACTCAAACAATTATTGAGATTTTAACCTGGTGAGTAATATGTGATATGCTTACAGCCTCGAATTTATACTGCTGATGTCCTATAGATGGCATATCAAATTTTTACTGATAGTGAGGTGAAATGGAACAGAATAGAAATGGTCCAAAATGGCACGAGTGATAAATGAAGAATGGTACGACAAGTTCTAAGAATCTGAATAAGGATGTAATATAGTTCAGCAATGACTAAGGCGAAGTTTGGATAAGAGATTAAAAAATGTATTGAATAATGTTTTAAAGAGGGAAGGATGGCATGGAAGTAGGGTAAATAGCGTACACTGAATAAGGATGGTTTACTATGATTAATATATGGAGTGCTAGGTGTAATTCACTGGATGGTCCTGTCTTTAAAGTCATGATAATTTCAGCATAATTTACTTACACAGTGTTACACATGCAAAATACGCCTTTGCACTGCCAAGGGATCTGACTGGCTGTTGCACTATGTAGTGGTTGCCGTTGCAAGTTATTTTGAGAATACAGAATTAAGATGAGAATAAGATCACATGTACGAGTAGACCAAATTCATCAGAAATGAACTCAAAGGCAAGAAATTGTCCTTTTAATAACCATTTGGATGTGATTTATTCTTATGTGACTTATTAGACATAAGTGTTGTGGGATCGTTAGCTTTAATAGATGCAGTGGGAGCGTGCAAAGGCGGTGGGTCATTGGGTATAAGAGGGTACATGTTTAGCTAGTTTATATGCTAGCTAAAGAGTGGGGTTTAAGTTATTTTGAAGGTTAAGGATGTGAGTGACGGTACAGACGGAGACAGGGAGTTTCCATAGCAGAGGGTCTAGCACGAGTAAAGTCCTGAAGCAGGCATGGGAAAGTGTGACCAGGGGATGAGAGAGGGTTACTTTGTGGCGGAGGTTGCGCCGGCCGGTATCACTGATCAGCTCTGAGATTATGGAGGGGCTGTTGTGCATAATGCTTTATAGGTAAGGCAAGTTTTGAACTGGATCCTTTGTGTAATGGGCAACCAGTGGTAGGAGCGTACAGGAGGAGAGGCATTTAAGATAGTCGAGAAGATAAATATAAGGGTGGCCGGAGTTTGAGAATGGATTGAAGCGTGGCCAGTCTAGTTGTTTGGTAAACCGACACAGGAGTGTGTTGCAGTAGTCCTAGCCGTTATAGATTAGGGCATATGACTAGGATTTTTGGTAGCTTCCCTTCGAGAGGAAGTGGTCGAATGCGGATGTTTTTTGAGTTGGAGCCGAACAGTAGTTGCAATGCGCATTGACATAGGTTTGAAGGAAGTAATCGGTAATCGTAATGTTCTATCCCAGCAGGGGACTGAGAGATGGGGATATGGGTCTGTTGTTAATTTAATCGCTAGAGACTATGGGAGGAGATGCAGATCGTGAGGGTGGGAGACAAGTTCAGTCTTGTGCTGTTTTTTGAGGAGCGGGAGACGGAATGGTCACAGATGGCACTAGGCTGTCGGGGACCTGGATGTCGCATGGGGAGATCTGGGGCAGAGTATAAATTTGGTATCGGTCCTGCTACTGAGGACTGAGTACCATAGAAAAAAAAAAAAGACCTGCGCAGATTGCGGGACCCCTACATGGGTAAAGAGGGGGTAGGAGGGGGGGTGGTGTAGCTAATTCCAGAGTGTGAAAACACTAAAAGTCTCTACCATGAGAGCTCGGAGGATAGCCAAGGAGTGCAGTATCCTGATACTAAGGTAGCCAGGATATGACGAAGTAGAGTGATCACAGTATCAAAGCAGAGGACAGATCAAGAATAATGGCAGTTGTTATCTATCTATCTATCTATCTATCTAATTATCTATTTATCTGTGATCTGTCTTATCTAATTATCTATCTATATCTATGATCTGTCTATCTATTTATGATCTGTCTCTATATATCTCTATGATCTATCTATCTATCTATCTATCTTTATGATATGTCTATCTACTATCTGTCTATCCATCTATCTGTATCTAACTATCTACATCTATCTATGATCTTCCTATCTATCTATATATCTATCTATGATATAGCTGTTGTATTCAGTTTGATCAACTGGACGTCTTCATGAACTAACTTTAAGTCCAGTTGATCTAACTGAATACAACAGAAGTACCATGACCTGAATGAATGAGAACCTTCACAAGCATCCATCTATAATCTATTTATCTATCTTTCTATCTATATGTGTTTCTATCTATCTTCTCTATCAATATGTGTCTATTTGTGTCTCAATCTTTATTTATTACCATGTCTATCTATCTATTTATCTATTTCTGTTTCCAAGTATCCAGTGGGCATGGCTTATAGTGGGTGGAGAAAGGGGTGTGGCCTTAAAGTTTTGCTTATACTGGGCCCAAGTGTGTACTACAGCCAGAGGTCCAAATTAGGCTTAATCTGAAAGTAAATACTGTTGCTTGACATATTTTGATGAGTTCCTATTGCAGAAGTTCAAATCTTCTATGTTCCCTATAAAGAGGAAGTATAAACAACTAAATTAGGTCTCTAAAAAACATCTTTTTATCTGCTAGGGAGAGCCCATACATTTTAAGCCATACATTGGACACATTTCAATTTGATTGATTAGTCATTTTAAATGTTTGCATCAAAGTTATTGAAGGCTCCTTTTTTTTTTATTGACAAAAAATATTGAGTGTAGAATCTTGAATGTTGAGCAAATTTCCATCAATTGAACAAGTACGAATGACGGGTTTCGTGTCAATCACACTTGTTTGATTCTGCTTGATCAAATTAATTATCATGCCTACTTGGTGGAAATATCAGTACAGAATTAAATATCCTTCTATTAGTTTTGTGAATGACTTATTTAAATGGTCGATTGATATGTAAAATGAGCATATGCTTATTTCTGTATAGATTGCTTAACAGGGATTACTAATTTTGCCAGCATTGAACTGCTTCAGACTTGTTTTTGCTAGGAATAATTTCAGTATAATCTTGTTACAGAAAATATCTCCATTACCAACCATCCCCATGTATCTGTCATAATGCTTATAAAAAATCCAAGCACTTGCTTTGTATGAGACCAAAAGGAATGGACCAAAGGAATGATCTTGAGACAAAAGTTTTGGTCACGTACTAATAAAATTCCTCAGTTTAAACTTGAAGGATATTTTAACCAATTCTATTTGGTATAGACTATAGTGCCCTGTAAAATAATGGAATAAACCGTGCAGAACAAGCACTTCTCACACATTTGTCATAGATAATCAAGAACCAATAAACTGTAACTTTCACATCATGATAAAGGAAACTATGGAAACAGAGACAACAGTAACACTGACATACAGTATCATACAAATAGACTGTGTTAATCTCCTGTTTATCACAGTCTCTGCAAACAGTAAACCTCCCTTCCTTCTTTTACAATGATGTGGGACCATAGGTTATTCCCTTTCAGGCATCTTACCATTTTCCTTGGCTTGCACTCTAATGTTGTTTTTATCCTTTGTTACAACCTTCAGAATCCAAACCTTTCTAAGTTCATCATAATCCAAAAAGTATTGGCCGTCGGGTCATTTTTCTTTCCTCAGTCCACAGTGACAAGTTGGTTATTGCAGCAGTTCCTCTCTAAACAAGCCACTCACTTCCTTCTTTGTTACTTTTAGAAAACATTTCTCTACCTCTGCTTGGGTGTGTATGCTGAGATAAAAATCGTTGACACAGATATGAATAAAGCTTATTCTGCCATTTAGTTTATTTGGCTGCATTAATATGTACCAATTCTATAGTTACAACTATTTCTCTGTAACTTTTTGCAGGGTTTTGTGCAGATCTTTGAAGACTGAATGTAAGGTATACCTAAACCTAAAATTTAGGCTGAGGCCACCCTAGCAACACGTGGAAACACACATTAAAAGCGCAATCACAATGCAGTGTGTTTCAGTGCATCTGCACTGCAATTTTCCAAACTTATTAGAGAGCATGCGGTCAGCACCAAAAAGCTGTAAGCCTGAGCAATCCAATACTGTATTTAAGGCATGCAGCAACACCCACCCTTTAGAGTGAGTGCTACATAGAGTTATTCATTTTTTCAATAGAGTTGCTCTTTATTGAGACATTTGACAGCTTTATAATTGATCATTGATTCTATTAAATGTCTAAAGATTTACCATACAAGAAAAGGTTTTACATTCTGATGTTCCTGTGAGGTTCCCCATCTTGGCCCATTCAGTTAAAGCAATATCAGGCTAGGCAGTTCTTCTGATGTCACGTGAATGTACATAGTGTATGGCCAGCATTTGTCCATATATAATAAAACATACAATGACTGAGAGGTTGCCTGATATCTACAATATATCCACCTTTGTCTAATGAACAATTAATAAAAAGTTGCACACAACCATGGAGAATGTATTGGGGCTGTGCATGACTCACCTATATTAGTACATATCAGCACAAATGACAAAAGACCGTGATAGATATAAGACCCTAAAGTGTTAGTTTATCTACCTAGGATAAAAAGATGTCCTCCAAAGTTCTTTTTCTGGATATATCATTCATTCGGGTACAAACTTTGCATCTCAGCATGAAACCTGCTGTGCTAGGGGAAGGTAAAGGGGCAGGAGGAATCTTTTCGCTAGATAAAAAGGGCATTGATAATCCAGTGTATTATGTGGAGGGTTTAGACAGAGGTTTGCCACAGGGTTGGGTCTGCTGGAACTTTGCCAGTTCTCTGTTTACCCAACTCTGTTGGTGTAAAAAATACTTTTTGGGGCTCATTTACCCAGAGCCGCTATTGCTCTGGGTAAATGCTCCTTCCGCAATTTAATATCGCGTTTGCGAATGTGGGTTAATCTTGGTAAGGGATTTACTCATTGCGGGATTTTAACGCCAGCTATTTGCGTTAAAATAGTGCGCTAAAGCTAGCACAAACATGCTACACGATATTAAATCATAAGCGCATGAGTGGGAGATTTTTGCCTAACCCATGGCGCTAAAGTCGTGCTGTGTTTTACTGACCGAACAATCGCTGCGAGCGAGTGATTGGCTGGGACAAATGACTGTTGGTCGCGGCAACAGTGGTGCCCACCCCACACCATCACATATTTCTGGCCGACAGACCAACCCACGGCTTTAGCGGCCGGAAATATCTGCTGGTGTGTACCCATCCTAAAGGTTCGTACACACGTGCGATCGCAGGTGCCGACATTTCGCTATCGCACACATTGCAATGACAAAGTGCGCTTTTTTCGCCGTATTTATAAAAACGCTTGTTTTTGCTTTTGTGGAAAAGTATCGCTGTGGCGATGTGTGATGGTAATTTTGCCTTATTCATTGCGTTAAGTCTGGCTTATAGCGGCGAAAAGAGAAATTGCTCTCTAGCGTCGGCCATTACCAGACCAGAGACGGTGAAATTTTGGAGTTGTTTTTTTCATTTAAAGCCATTTATAAATAGGTGAATTTTCGCCTTTTTGCCCCTTTTCTCCCTTTTGTTGCATTTTTTGCAGTTTTACCCTAATTTTCGCCAAACATCATTACTTACTGGAATGTTCCATTAACATGACTATTTCTTACACAGCACTAAGATATGTTACCATAATAATGTAACTGGTTTGATAATTAGCTGTAGTAATAAGCAATACTAAACAATTAGTCCTGTTTATATAAAAGAGAAAATTTGCCTGGGTGAGTTTTACACTATTTATCATATTTGTGGGCTATTTTCAAATAACAAAGATAGGTGTTCAGTGTGTATTAACCAGTTTAGCACTACTTTGAAAATCCACCTATTTACCATCATTTGTGCTGAATTTTACTTTTTTTTCCATATTTTCTGCATTATTAGTGCTACTTTTTTGCTTCATAATTGTTGCCTTTAGTAAAAATTTGCCTTTTTACTAACTTTACCAAAAAAGTTGAAAGTTGTGGTCTGGTGGCAAAAAAAGCAAAAATAATATGTCCCTTAGACCCCCCCATTTGACTTTATTGGTTAATAAAGAAAATCAGAACCTTAAAGGACAATTATACTTACCATTTCCCCAATCCATTCATTCAAAGTACCCAGGGTGAGGACCTAAATGCGAGACAGCCAATGGAAAGACGCACGTCTTCCTATTGGCTTTAAAGTGCCAGAGTGGAGGATCGGGCCGCAGTGCCGAAGGAGATTACAGGTAAGTAGTGCGAGAGTTTTGTAAAGAACCCAGGGGTGAGGACCTTGCGTTTTAGGTCCTTACCCTGGGTACTATGCAGGAGTGGGGGGATGGAACGAGGAGGAGGTGAATATAACTGTCCTTTAACAAAAAAAGCAACCTTAAAAAAGTGAAAAAAAAACCTTAAAAAGTGAAATCTCAGATCGTATTACGGTAAATGATGGAAAATAGTCTAACACCCACAGGCTAAATAAATGGCCACCTATGGGTTTTCGCCACCTCAGACTTGGTGAATTTGAGTGGCTGAAATTAACGCAATAAAACACCTTTTGCCATTTTATAAATATGCTTGAGCGGTTACTGCAGCAATGTATGGCGAAAAGCGAAAGGTAGCAGTAATGACTTTCCGCCACTGGTTATCACTTCTTTATGAATAGCGAAAAGGCAACGATAACGGAGGTGAAACGTTTAACAAACCTTTATAAATTTGCCCCTATGTCTTTATGATTGTGCGAGGAAAAAAAAACTCAACAAAGGAACAACATACAAACTATATGCAAGATGTTTTCATGTGTAGTCTATCCACTTATAATACTTTAGTTTATCCAAACCTGACACACTGTGGCTTTATGTGTTCACAGAATAGAAGGGGAAACATTAACTCTTTATCTTAACAAATAGTTCAGTTTTAATTACATTCTCTATAGACACCCTTGGTTTTTTTTGGTTTTTTTTGGTGTTTATTCAACGTTGATGTTGAAAGATGAACAGCTTCCGTTTAATAGTCTAGTTGTAATCGGGATCCCCCCTCCCACTTGCATATATCAAAGTGAGAGAGGAACTGTGATGTCGAGCAGTCGAGTGTGTGTGGGAGAGACAGGCTTTCACCTTTTCAATGTCAGTTTAAAAAAATGGTTAACACATATAAAAGGGATATACCATACTGTATATGTACTTGCAAATTGATTTCATGGGTGGATCTGGCTTTATTTCTTTTGATTTCTATTTATATACTATTTACAGAATATAGTCACGATAAGTATTAGACAGTTTTAAGTTTACAAATAAAGTTATTTATATTTAAGTGTTTGAAATTTACACTGGACAATAGCTTGAATGCCTTTAACCTATAAAATAGGTTATTTTAGAACTGTAAAAACAAGCTGATTACAAATGCAATCATATAAAGCACCATGGGCTTTATAAACCCGCGGTATCACTTTTTAGCGATATCGCGGGTTAGTTAATTTACGACCGTGGTCATAAATGTACAATCGCGATCGTACATTCGTTAATCAACGTAGTAAACTACCGCAATGGTATTCTATGGGGATCGTAAATCTACGATTTCGTTATCTTAGATTTACGATCGGTATCGTAAATTTACGGTCATTAAACTAATCGTTAATCTCCGATCGGTTTAACGATCATTAAAGTCGCGGTATCGCTAAAAAGAAATATGGCCCCATAAAACAAAGCTGAACATACCACCGCAAATAAGAAATGGATATAATTCCATTTGTGCTAAATGATTCAGGCAACAACATAATCCCAGCCAAACATTCACCTGCTAACATGACAAAGTTCAGGATATTGTGTTTAAACATTATGAGCATGCAATGGGAGCAGATCTGCAGGCGGCGAGGGTATAAATACCGGAAATACACGGCCGGAAAACTACCAATGACAAAGCTCCATTAAGGGAGCGAAATGCGTCAGGGGACTGCTTCTTTTTAAAAATCTTTGCTGCACTTTTATATGGCTTTCTGCCTATCCTTCTGCTCAATGAAACTTTAATGGAGGAAATGGGGCAGCCGTCTTTCTGACCTGATTGTCAGTGTGGAAGATGTCTGCATGCTTCCCTTAACTTACTCATGAATACCAGTGCTTCCTTTTTAATTAATACCACAGTCAGGCACTTTAGAGCTAGGGATTTAAGCATGGTACACACCTAACTGAGGGATATTTACAGGCTTGTTTATTCCCTCTTTCCCTTGTCCTCATTTTCATAGATGGCTGACTGTGGAAGGTTTATCTTTAATGTAATGTGTACTCATTAAAGGCTATGTTTTAATTAACCCCACTGTCCCACCATGTGCCTTACCTATTTTGACCAATTACATTTATAGGGGGATTCTTTACATTTATTTATTTTTTCTCCAGTAATTGGTTCCTTAACCCTCAGGGGTAGTGGTTCGTCACAAACTTTTTTTCATATTTAAACATTATGGGACAGCTTTCCTGTTGTCCTGCTGCATATTCTCGTTGCTAATATAAAATCTACAGTAATGGCCATGTTTTATGTAGAATCGGTTGTTTCGATATATGCCAACAATAAAGATGACATGGCTAGGTTCATCTTATGTGCTGCCAGGGGTTATTTCTTTATATAGACAAGCAATGAAGTGTACCTCGAACTTTTGAAACATTTATGCTGCTAAACTAATGTGCACAAAGAAAATTACAGGTTAACGATAGAAAATGTTTTTTTCAATTGGGTTTGAAATCGAATATCACGTCAGCTAGCAGTTTACCACGATTTTTGATGATTTACCAACATGTCCGATGAGGGAGGTAAAGACATTGGTCACTGACAATGAATATGGCACAGATTTTTGTGCCCGACTGACCTATATGCGGAAATATCGGACAATTTGGCCAATGTTTGCACCCAGCCTTACAGAATCCATCTGTCATAAGTTAATCATTGGTACTGTGTTTGCCGATATTTAGGTGCACACAGAACGCTTGTAAGAAGTAGATTGCTCAATCTGTGGGTTTTCAACTACAGTGAATTCTATGCAGAACATCATTAGAGACCTAAGCATTGTGAAGAAGGAAGGCCTTGGTAAATTATAAAAGGGCATGTCCAGCCTTAAAATAACTTTTTATACTTAGGTTTATCTACCCCCCAAACACCATTTTCACATTATAAAAAGTTCCAAAGATACCCCTGCCTGTGTCTCGCCCCCTGCTGCTGTTGCAAGCTTGTTTTTGAGCAAGAACAGCATCAGTGAGGTGCTTCCTGGTTGCGGCTGTCAGGTAATTGGGTGTGACATCACATTGCACCTTGACTGACTGTAGCATGGCAGGTTTGTGAAGGACCAGGTCAGGTAAGTCCAAGGGGTATCTTTGGAACTTTTTAATAATGCAAAAATGGGGGTTGGGGGTAGTTAAACATAAGCATAAAAAATTATTTTAAGGCTGAACATGTAATTTAAGGGCCACAAAAATATTTTTGCTGTCTCTAATAGTTGCTTCAATTCGGATTTTGCTCCTGCAAAAAGACTAGTGACCACCTGAATTAGGGCCTGCAATAAAAGGTGCAAAAGCTCCCAACTTAGATTTAACCTCTGTTCTAAAACCAAATGGTGAAGTGAGAACAAGCACTGGCTACAAAGCAACACAAAAACATTTCTGTCCAGTTCTTGCTGTTAATCAGATACTCAGATCCTGGGTACTTGGGGCATATCTATCTACGGTTTTGAAAAGCTCAGATAATGCGGGATAGCGTAAAAATAGAACCATGCAGCCATTCAATACCATGCGGTATTAGAGTACCGCAATGGTACTGTATAGGCAATCGTACTATTCGTAACAATAGCCGTTAAATGTATTGTGATATTGCGTTACTGCGCCTTTATAAATATGCCCATTGATTAACAGTAAAAAAATGCTGCCTATGTTTCCCTGTATTTCTTTGTGTAGTGATTATTGTTTCACAGCTATGCTTGACCCATTGCTTTTTTGTTCCCATTTGGACTCATTATGCTGTGTACCAATGCCATTCTGTTGGTGGGTTTTATGGGTAGGGTGATGTCAGTTCACCTGCTCAGTTCAGATTTAAGACTTCTGCAAAACTAGATACTGTGTGTCTCTAAGTTAAGTATGCCATGGCAGTTTTAAAAAAAAAAATTCTAAATTAAAAACTACTCGAGCCAGGGAGGAGTGTCCAGCATGAAGGAGGAGCACCAGCATGAAGGAAACTGCTTCTGCCAGGTTTCCTCAATCATTCATACAGAAAAGCCCAGGATGGTAACCTGGCAGATAAAAGATATACATGCTAGCACTTCTCAACAAAATTATATTGGTACAAACAAAGAATGAAGCAAAGTAGGCATAATGGCATTTTTTATGTAATCACTTTATTTTTTAATATAAGAAAATTGACTGATTGGAATTGTGGCATTCATCAAGAGTCATAAACATTAGAATATAAAATAGGCAACGTCTTAGTTCTTATAGGATGCTGAGGAATTCTGGAAGTTGTAGCTCATATCCCTGGAAAGACATACTGCCAGATGCACCAAGAGGTACAGTGGCCGAAAATGAACATGCTAAACAATGTTATATCAGTTAGCGTGACTTGATCTCCATCATTAATGCTGAAGTTAAAGGCCATCTCCACCCTCCAAAGTAATTTTGACACACCCACCCCCAACCACTATGTTAGAAGTTTAAAAATAGATTCCAAACTCTACTTACAGCTCCTCGTTCTAGCGTCGTTCTGGTCTGGACCGGCTGAGAGGCAGCCAATCACAGCTGTGGCTGCCAGTAATAGAGAATGATGCTGGAATGAGGATCTGTAATTACAGATTGGATTCTATTTTTAAACTTCTAACATAGCGGTTTGGGGTGGGAGGGCATGCCCTGCAATACAGTTTTTTACGCTACATGAAGGATTGCAAAAGAGGGATTGATAGGGTGGGGTGGCTCCCCTGTGCTTGTCATCATCCCTCTCAGAGGCAAGACAGGAGGCAGAGACATTTGGACATGAAGGCAGCCACTACTCCTCAGTTTCCTGTACTTTGCACATGAACTACAGGTGAACCATACAGGGGAATGTAAGGTAAGGATTTTTTGAAACTGTACAGTGGGGCCAGTAGTGGGTTAGAATTTAGTTCTGGGGGTGGACATGCCCTTTATCCATGGCGCCGCAAGCGATGCTATGTTGGCCTAGCGCCTTATCTTTACATTTATTTGTAAGAAAATGAACTGTGAAAATACACCAACTACACAATCTACCCCCCAACCTTATTTTACAATATTTACCTTTTTCATTGAAGAATATATTTACCTTGAAATCCGATGGTCCCTTTCTGCTCTTCCAGGCTAAATGCCTGCCTAATTTAAAGCTGCATGAGCTCACAAAACCATAAAAGAGGCAGCACAGTGTAGCAAGGGACTGTCAGACTTCAAATAAATATTTTCATCCAGGAGCGCTAAGTATTGTGAAAGTAGGGGCTAGAGGGCTAGAGGAGTAAAGTGCCCTTTAAGGCCTTGACTATATACTTTAAAATATGTAATGGAATACCAAAGGGGCCTTCTATTTTCTAATATTTTAAATAGGGGATTCAATGTATCTTATATTTTACAGTTAAGGGGTACATTACTAAGCACCAGTTATAACTAATGGCATCAATAAGCACCAATGACATTATTAAGCACCATTTATAATCCTAGATTTCACAGAATACTCATAACTCTGTGGTAATATATTGCTATAAGGTTATTCAAATAATATTCTAAAGATATGGTATTACAACATTTAATACACACAATACTTTGATGTAAAAGCCTTTATATTATTATTTTAATACTAAAACTGTAATACTGCTTAAATACATGTAAAAAGCAGTGACATGTCTCATGTATTATAAGCAGAATAAAATAAACAGTTTTTTCTGGTTGAAGTCCTATGATGTATGTTGATGATGATCACAAAACTCCAAATACAAAAATATCTTCCTAATTAGAAGAATATTGGGAATTTTTTTCCCTGGTGGAAAGTATAAAATCTATTGAATATTAAATCCCCCAAACCATTAATCCCCACACCCCTAACCCCCAGATTTTAAAGGCCATTTTCCTTTAATGGGTGGCCATTAGCACATGTAGTTACTCACTGCTCCTTGCTCTGCATCCATAGCATGATTATCTCTTTTATCACTAATGTTAAGACAAATAGACACTCGTGCAGAGCAATGAGCATTAAGCTGTAAGCCACAGCTCGACACTCTTTCAAGCAGACAGGAATAGGCTTTTCTACCTCCCTGGGAAATTAACTTTAAAATCTGAAAATAGTTACCCCCTTAACGTACACGTCCATCCCTAACATGAAACTTTGGGCCATGTTTAATAGCTTGTGGTATCGGCAACGGTCGTTCGTACAATAGCATGCGGTAGTATGGCGAGGAACGCACACACTTCCATTTCAGTGAATTTATTGTGGGTCACAATAAATTCACTGAAATAGAAGTGTTTGATTTTCTCGTTATATATATTGGAGTATTTATAATGTTTGTGGAAAACAGTACAGAGGATACTGCACCATTATAGCATCAAAACGGGAGTGCGAGTAGAACGCCACCCTGAAAACTATTGCAATGGTATTGTATGGGCGAGCATACAATTATGATCACGATTGTAAATTTATGATCACGATTGTAAATTTATGATCGCGATTGTAATTGAATGTCCGCGACCGTACATTTACAATCGTGGTATGTTTGTTAAAGGCACAGTGCCCCAAAATACAGTAGCAATGCCCGCCTTTAGGCCCATTTATACTTACCTTCCTCACCCTGACAACACGGACCTTGCAAACCTATCTTACCATCTAGGATTCCAGAATTGAAATGCCCTGCCCTCCACTATCCTCTTCCCCATTTGTTGTCCCCCTTTTACAACTGTGTGATCTTGTTACAAGCTTTTACGGTATGTGCACAGAGGAAGCAGCTCAGTCCACAGCAGTCATTCAATGGCCATAACATAATTGGTCACAGCCGTGATTAACTGCTGCACCATGTAGAAAGAGGGAATACCGGGGGAGAGGATGGTGCAGTGTGAGAATTTCAGTTTATGAATGTTCAGGTTTCCGAGGTTGGGTTACAAGGAGTATGGAAGGTAGGTATAACATTTTGGTGGAGGGGTGGACATGTGATTTAAATGAATCTCCCACTGAAACATACATGCAACATATATAAAGGTATTTGTCCTCAGGACTTGAGTGTTTGTGTAATATAAACCGTCACTGAGGATTACTAATATTCTTGTGTCTACACAGAGATATTTATCAAACAAAGTTCTATCAAATATATTATTTACAGAATATGATTTTACACTTTTTAGTCATGTGCAAAGAATGATATGCCCTTAAATAACAATTATATGAAAGCCATTGATAAAATTATTTGAACATTTGTGCATTGTTGGCATACCAATAACCTTAATACAATAATTATATGACATAAAAAAGAATAGCACCATAAAAAATAAAACATTTTCAATTTTATGATTATCAGACTTTAGCAGAGAACATCATGTTCTCATGCCATCCTCTTCCTCTTCTCCCATACCATACATGCTGGTAGGTAATTTTGTTTGCTTTTCTCTGCTGATTCTTACAACAGCCCATACCTCTTTCTCTGCCATATATGTACTTAATAAATGGCGAGTAAAAGGCTAGTAAACCATATTGATTACCAAAAACATTTGATTACAGAACACTTACAGAAGGTAAAAAAAGGAACACGTCTATATAAAAGTTGACATTTTAAGCAATTAAAACTATATGTACAGCCTGGAACATGTGAATTGACTTTGCCATGATATTTCCAGCAAAAGGCATACGGATTGGGCAGCAGGGTGGCTTATTGGTTAGCAATGATGCCTTGGGATTGAATCCTCCCTCGGACAAATCTGACAGGAGTTCTATGAATATTCTTTGTGTGTATGTTCTCTCTGTGCTTAATTTCGGCCAGACTGGCCTTTAAGTCTATTAAAGGTCACCTGTGATTTACCCAGATGTTTGATGACATCAGAAAAATAGGACCAATATTTCTTAACTTAATAAATCAAAATATCTGTCCAGGCTGATCTCGCCGAAATATCGACCCAGGTGTACCAGCCCTAAAGCTTTTAATGTAATAACAATCTATTAATATGCTATATTTTATTTCCTAACTGAGCCAAATATATCCCGTTCCCTTGCATTCAATTTAATGCATAGAATTAATCTGTTCACATTTTTTTATGCATTTTACTTACTTTTCATTGGGGTTTCATTTATTTTTTCCTTTAGGTAAGACATTTTAAAGAACCATTGTGCACTATGAACCACATATGCCACATGAGAAAATACAAACTATAACCCCAAGAATCAGAATTCCAGAGTGTTGTGAACAAGTGGTGATGGGTTTTAAAAGTGTATACCGTAATAAGGAAAAAGGTCCTTTTAAATACAGACGGTTTGCTTGTAAATACAGAGGAGAAAAAGACAAGAAAATAACTAACATATTACTCACATCTTGTACAAAAGCAATTTTCCTGGGACTGACAACCCTGACTCTAATTAAAGATATTCCTTCTATAGCATTCATTTTCATGTGACCATTTGGACAAAGTATAGTAGCAGCCATATGACTGGAGAAAGTGGCTAAATTAAATGCTATTCAAAAATGAAACAGTACATCAGTACATGAGGATGAAGGGTTGGATATATTTAGTTAGGAAATATTTGGACCCATATATTTTTTTATGTTTATATATATTTTTTTAAACAGAAATTAATTATTATAAAGGCTGTAATATTATCCAGTAGATGATTTAGAGTTAGCTCTTTATATCGGACAGGGAAACTAATGTGTGTATATATATATATATATATATATATATATATATATATATACACACACACACACACACACACGCACACACACAAAGAAATAAACATCAGTGGCCTTGGCAGGTTCGGCAACACATTTGTCTGAAGTATGGCCGGCTGCAGAACTTAAACTTGAGCACCAGAGGGCAATACGCCACTTTGTTTACATCTTTACATTCTGCAAAACAAGAAAATATAAGCATGAGGAAATTATAAAAAAAGTTTCTGTCTAAGGTTGGAAAAGAGAGGAGGGTCTGAAAGTGTACAGTTTACTGCAGTGGAGGGAGAGAGAAATCTTGTGCAGTATGTGGGAGCAAAGTGAGACAGAGGCACAGAAAAGGGGGCTGCCATTAAGACTAACAATGAAAGCTTCTGACATACAGCACGTAGGACAGTATGAACAGGAAGACTGCACAGAAACACAAGATGAAGGGAGCATTATGTTTAAACGTCTATCTATTTGGAGAAAATAAGTAAACCTTACCATCAGGACTGTCAGAAGGCCCAGCAATGCATTTATTTTCACACTGCAGCATTGCTGATGGACGAAGTGTATCTGTGCACTCTGATGATGGTTGGCCTATGTGACTTAGGCATTGCACAGAACGCCTCTGCTGACCAAGGCCACAATTGGCTGAGCACTGTAAAGAAAAGATAGTGCTGAAGCCAGGAGGAAGACTGCCAGAATCAGTTTATTGTTTAAAATTGACATTCCAAAAATATAGACAACATGCACTATTGTACTTACTTCTCCCCATTCACCTGTCACCCAGCGTGCTGGTGGGCATCTCTGCAGGGTGCAGCGCATACTTGTTGCAGGTTTATCATTGGCTCCACAGTGTGAATAAGGCAAAGTGGTATCTTCGTTGCTAATCTTGCACTGCACAACTCTGTGTCTAAAACCAGGTCCACAGCTTGGAGTGCACTAAAGAGGTTAGGTAAAGAGAAAAATTTGGAATTTTATTTCATATAATATAATTTTAATTTAACAGCCATTATAAAGCTCCATTATATTGGCCTTTAGTTCAAATTAAATGTTATTGCAGAGTTATAAATGTTTCATATTTTTGGCTTCTCATTTGCCAGCTACTGTACTTGCTTGACAGTCACAAGACAATTAGCAAACCAGTAACATTATTACGTCATTTCTTTTAAATTGCTTAAAACTGGGCTATAAAGAACACATAGAGAAATGAATGCATGTTTTAAACTCTGCTACCTACAGATCAATAGTATCTTAACAAATAACAGGACACTCAATAATTGATTTAGGCTGATAAAAACTCAATACTAGAAGGAAAAATCTTCAGGAAGATATTCTGTTTATTGAATGAAAGAGATGTTTCGTATTTCATATAGTTCACATAGTAACATTTCTAAAAAGAAGCTGCATTGTTTTACCTCAGACCAGTCCAAAGCCACCCATTCTGGTGGACATGCATCAGTTTTGCAGGGCTCCAGCATGGATGGACGAGGCTGGGGGCAAAGGTAATCATCCAAGGATTTCTCCTCAGTTGGTGAAACTCGACGTTGGCAGATTACACTGCGAGTGCGCACTCCCGAATTGCAGCTGCGGCTGCACTCAGACCAAGCACCAATTGCCCATCTGGAAATCAGCAACATGGGTGTTTTTGCACAGTTCTTAGGGGCACCAAGATATGTGAATATCAATATGGGAATAATATATCATGTAACCAAGGTAACTGCACTCTTCATACTGGTACACACTCTTAATTATTTTAGAGGAAAACAAAACTAGTCTATATATTGTATTAGGAAAATGTGTTATTATAGCATTTTCCTGGAAAAAATGTTCACTGATTCTTGTGTGGAAGTTTACTTTCCCCAGCAATCTTATCATTAAAAGGGTATGTCTGGGCCAAACGCATTTTCCTGACTTAAAGGATAACTAAAGTGTGTATAAAGTTTTCTTATAAAACAGTTAAAACATTCCTACCTCCCAATATTGTTTTTTTGGGGAGCACCAGCCCAAAGAAAACTGATTCTGCCACCTGTCTTCAGCACTATCTTTAATACAGGACTAGTCCAGGACTAACCTGGCAAATGAAAACTGTACATGCTGTAGCTCCTCAACCAAACGATATTGTGTGGTAAGAATAATCGATCCGACCTTCCTGTCCCAGGTACTTCCCATTTTTAAAAGGTTCATTTTTACAGTATAGTTATCATTTAAAGCTAAGGCTGGGTACACGGGCAGATTTTTCGGCAATTGACAGGTACTTCCGTGTATTGGTCGATTGGGACGAAAAAACTGTGCTTCTTTCGGCCGCCACCGCGACCAATGTCGGTCGCCCATTCGTCCAGATCGGATGAACTGGCGATTGGACGTGACGATAATTCGTGGTGATTGTGCGGCTCCCTATGGGACACAAGATCTCTCGGCTGCACCCACTATTGCCGCGACTGACAGACATGTGTCCTGCCTGTAGTGAAGTAGTCCTCTCGTGTGTAACCAGCCTAAGAAAACTCTCCCCCCATTCTCACCCTTAGCACAAGGATTCCAAAAATATTAACTGAATAGTTATGCGCTGCATCTATTTCTCTTTTTCACATTAAGCATACCTGTACCAGTGGTAGAGGGGAGGCAGATGATATATGACTGGAAATCCAGTTGTGATGAAGGATTTTGTTAACTTCACCCATTTATGTGCTAAAATTATGTGAAATGTCTTCCCCAAATGTCTATCTTATTAATTTTTTGGTTTATTTTTATAGTGCTACTGGTTTATATAATCAGCCCCCTCAGCACGGTCTAAATACAAGCTTTAGTGAAAAACTGAGGTGTAAAAAAGAATCAAAGGCACATAGGCACACCCACTATGCAAATACTCGTTGTGTGCAGTGTGAATAATAATTGTTCTTGTGCACTCTGTGTCCGTAAAGAATTTAAAGCATGCGCACTCACTCAGGAGGGCATGGCTCAGTATTACATGGACGCTGCTTTTCCAGAATTTTGGTGTTACCATCACACATGTCATCAGGGACAGTAGATCCATCTGAATTCTTCTTACAAAGAATCTGCTGCCATTGTACTCCTAATGAAAAAACAAACAAAAACTATTTATACAATTCTTATTATAGAACTAACTAAATCTCTACAATGTAACCTCTTTTACATCTCACCTCCTGCGCAGATGGCTGAGCACTTTGTCCATGGACCATGATACCAAACATATCCACCCAGTGAGACTCTGTTAATTGGTGCATTAAACTTATAACGGACTCCAAGCAGCTCCTCTCTTACTGCAACCTACATATAAAGTCAACATTACATTAGTTACTGTGTTTAAACCTCTAAATTTACATACTAATAAAAAAAGTTAAAATGCACACTAAACACAGCCTTAGGCACCATTAACACTAGAAGACTTACTGAACACATGGCTATTTTACCATGCGTTTTTCCAGCGTATTCACGAATTTCAAGGAAAAGTGCACATTTCTGGATACAAATGTGTGTAGCAGTGTGTTTTCCAAATGCACTGCAAATGGATTGCCCTAGCGTGAATGAGTCCTTAGTGGGTTTTCCAATATCTCTTAAGGTGGGTACATGCCATAGGATTTATTTGTCGCCACTAGCGAGCAGTCAGCCAGAACAAAGTACTGACGGTTGCGGCAAAACCTAAAGTAGCCGCACAATCTGCTGTTTTTTTCAAACGCGTCCAATCCCTATGGTGTGTACCCAGCCTAAGCCTTTATGAAAGGGTTTAGTGCTGCTGTGTTGACAACACTTTTCAATATGGCTCTATATTGAATCAGCGCCCATAGTGTTGCTAATATTGATAGATCCTCGGTAAATTAGGCTGATTGTATATCTGTTTTAGGGCCTTCCCTTGTTTCATTAACATATTCTTTGTACAGATTCCGTAACCCTATAAAGAACCTTCCTGCTGTCAAACTGAAGCTTTTCACATGGCACCAAATAAATCCACAGATAAGGAACAAATAGGAATCATTAAACAAACAGTTTTAATGCCAATATATTTTGAAATGGGTAATATTTTTTTTAATTTTTGAAATAGGGAATCCTATGACCTATCGAATATAGGGGGTTATTCAATAAAAGTTCTTATCGTTTAAAATGGTGCTAATTTTGCCCCAACCAATCAGATGTTAGCTTTCAAATGTTACATAAGTTCTGATTGGTTCGGGCAAAATTAGCACCATTTTAAACAATAAGAACTTTTATTGAATCTCCCTGATAATCTGTAGGATTTTTTTGCCCGGGCTTAGTGGGTGTGTTCATATTAAAAAGAATCTCTTTTACCATAACAACGAGTGTGGCGTTAGTAGGACCCAAAGCTTCTAGTGATTCTGGCTCCTCCTGAGGCCTCTTGTAATGAAAGATGGTCCCAGCTATATTGAATTTTTGAGGAGTGTCTGGTGGAAACCTGCCATTGATATAATAATCACTACCTTCCTTAGCTTTCAGGGCTGTGGAAAAAAGAAAAATATGCATGTAAGTAAACAAGTTTTTTAACACTGGCTGAGGTTGCACTGAACCGTATGGTAACACAGGCGCAGATACGGGTTACTGTCTGATTGTGCTGTAATATGCACAATATTCCATAATCAAAGTGCATGCAATTCCCAAAAAATGGTGATTGCATATGATTCAAAAACAAAGTGCAGTGCATACAAAGTTGCCACCTACATTGTAATGCACTGCACTTCAAATCTCACGCTCCAACGGATCAAAAGCCGCTATCATAAGCATGTGAGAAAGTGCCCAAGTGTGGCCTTATCCAGGAATGCATCTGCAGCTCTAGTCCACTATTTTTCCTGAGCCCTGATAATTGTTATTATATTCATACCTTGATCCCACTTTAACAGTGTCTAAACATATTAAATGTGGCCAATTGTATGTGGTACTTTAATAAGTTCCAGTGGCTCAACCAGTAGATAGTGAAATATAAATCCTCTATTTAGTATACTTCAGGCGTCCCGAAACGTTGTATCCATTGTTCAAATAAAGATTTTTGGATTCACCATTGTAGTGTGCTCCCCAATATCTTCTTGTGCGAAGAATCCTCTGGCCCTTGGAGTGGAGGGCAGGGGGATTGCACCTACCTACTTGTCTGGCAAGCAGCCAACAGTGGGGTGCTGGAGTGTTTCCTGGATTGTATTAAAATAACTAGGTTGCAGAATCACCGGTTGTTTTTTTACACTTGTACAACCGTGATTAAATAACAATATAATTATTTTACGATAACAAAGTTTTATAAACACAGCTATTAGTTCTATAAAGGCGTCACTTTATGAATAATCTACATCAGTGAAGACGAACCTTTTAAAGGCCGAGTGCCCAAACTACAACCCAACCCCCCACTTTTTATTGCATAGTGCCAACATGATCATTTAACCTGAATATGGAGTTTTCATTTTAGAAAAAACAACTCAAATACACACAGACCAATACAGTAGATAGAATCGATGATAGATTACGTATTAACCTCTACATTACGTTTACAGGGTAACCCTTTTGAAATAAAAAAAATAACAAAATAAAAGTGGTATAAAGGTGATACCTTTATTGGCTAACTAAGATAATCATAGTTCCTTTTTCAAGCTGATTACCTATAGATTACCACACAGGAGTTTGAGATCTAAAATTGTGACATTATCCCCTACATTTTTAAACAGGAGTTTGAGATCCAAAACAGCAGAGCTGAATGTTATAGCGATTGGCCTCTCTCTGCTAAAAGACAGCTGCTACACTTTCTTTATGGCTTTCTGGTAAAAAAAAAACACTGGTGATGAGTGCCCACAGAGAGGGCTCTGAGTGCGATAGGTTCACCACCACTGATCTACATGGTTAGAAGAGATGAACAAAACTGGCAAACATTTGTTTACCATGAAAGTATGGAAGTTCATTCATGCCGGATCTACGGATTTTTAAAAATGACTGTTTCCGACAAACCAGGTTTGTTTAGAAACTGTGAGTTACCTCTCATAATTATAAGTAGACATGGCTGAGCCTGGTGGGTTTGGGAAATGTTGGTAAAGTTGGAAATTTTAGTTTAGGATGACATTACTGCCTATCCCTACTTAGAATAAAACATATTCCTTATTTTCTCCTGTGGGTTTTTGATATTCTGGCTAATTTTAGAAATCCTTCAAATTACTCACCAAGGTAGTTTAGTGAAAGGTTAAGCTGACGAATATCAATATGTACAGAGCCTTTTGGTATCCAGACCACCTCCTCATATCCTTAGGAATGAAAAAGAAGAAAATGCACAAAAACTTTAAAAAATCAGTTTATGTTACTTGTGTACACATAACACAAAGTGAACACACAAAGAGACAGTGAACACATCACTCAGAGACAGCAAACACAGGATTTCCTTTGTTGTCAAAGCCAAAGTTAAGGTACGTTAACTTTGTTAAGGTACACGTGCGATCGCAGGTGTTGACCACAATGCACGATGTGTACCAACGGCTGTTTTGGCCGATAATCGGGATGTATGGGCACTTTATCGGCCGAAACGCTCATTCAGAGATCCGCCTGGCCGGTCGGGCAATGATCCCTGACCGAACGTCAATTACGGGTGATAAATTGCCCATACACAGCACGATTATCGCCTGAAACGGCCGTTCGTACACATTGTGCGACGCAGTTCGGCACCTGCAATCGCACGTGTGTACGAACCTTTAGTAGAGTACTTTCAGAAGCAAAATCACTGTTGTACAGCCTTAAAGAGGCTATGCAATTTGAAATCAGTGAAACTGGGCATGTGATGGCAGCTAAGGGGGAGCATTACAGAGAAATGAGATTGGGATGGATAGGACATAAGAATAAAAGTTCAGACTGAGCACAAACTTTTGCAAGATGTTGACTTTGCCTGTATTAGTTTATAAGTAATGTGTTATCAGAAACATGGGTAGACAAATGTAAAGAATTTATTCATGGAAGTGTATGTCTAATCTGAATCTAAGTGTGCATATGCACTTGCCTTTGTTTCAATGTAAGGTTAACCTTGCCTTGCTTAAAATATTGTCCCTAGCAGATGTTTGGCGGGATGAGGCGTATCATTATGGTCACTGAAATTTAACATCGCCAAATGTAAAATATGAAGCCATCATACTTTTCTTCAGCAGATCTATGGCATGATAATGCACAGTTATATGATTTACTACCCCATAATTCAAAAGTATTTCCTTGCAGAATCTGCTTTTGAGGAAAAGATTTTTGTAATTACCTCTCTGCTTCAGAATTTGTTGGGGATATAAAAGGATAGACACCCAATCCCACTTAGTCCCAAGCAAACAATCCAAATTACATGAATCAAACTCTTCCCTTTGCCTGTTCTTGGTTACACCTTTTTAATTGGCAACCAATGAGAATGCACCCTCTAAAGCAATTGCAAGTTCTAATTGGTTACACCACTGCAAAAAGCACCCTGTCCAGACTGAAAGGAAATAATCTAGAAATGATATCCAAGTATAGGATGTAAATACAAGATGTATACCTAAATATCTACAAGTAATTATTTTATAGATTACAGCTTAGTTGTTCCCCTACCTCCTTCTGGAAGGGACTGGTTAAAGATACCCTCAATTGTTTCACAAGTGCTGCCATCACCTCCGCATACTCTGCATTTGTCTTCTTTAGTGTCTGAGCCCAAAATCCGATCACAACCTACATGCTGGATTGTAAATATTAAAAGGGCACTTACATTATCTTGTATTTTAAAGATTTTAATGTGTTCCCAGCCATCCACCCCCAGAAAATCTAATTATACCTATCAAATGATTTAACATAATCTTTTTTGTTCACAAGCTGATAAGACAGAGAGATAAATAGAAGATAGATAGACAGATGAACCGATAGACAGACAGATAGATTTAAGAAATGATATCTTACATATGTTCAAACATAGTATTTCTATCCATTGTTAATGTACTCTATTTGACATATCAGTTATATATTTATATAGGTAAATAGGGTTGCTTACAGCAAACTATAAATGACTTGCATGACAGTCCACTCAATATTTTATTTTTTATATTAAACATACAAAGTTTTTCAATTAACTAAAGCTTTAAGGACAGATAGAATTTGATCATAGACCATAATCTTTTTTCTACATAGGTCCCCTTTTTAAAAGTTATGGTAAATTTTATTACATTAATATATAGTAAATATATAATATACATATATATATATATATATATAACTACAATACTAACATAGAAAAGATAATAAATGCACATTCCTAGGCCCCATACAATATCATATTATCTGCACACTGGCATAAATTATAAACAAAGGGGTTTTAGTATACATTACTGTGATCACATGAATGAAAAGCCTGGAAGGCAAAAATATTGTCCCTAGCAGATATTTGGCGGGTTTGAGGTGTGACAATATGGTCACGTGTGATGAGAAGCCATCATACTTTTCTTCAGCAGATTTATGGCATGATAATTATATGATTTACTACCCCATAATGCAAAAGTATCTCCTTGCAGAATCTGCTTTTGAGGAAAAGATTTTTGTAATTACCTCTCCGCTTTAGCATTTGCTGGGGATATAAAAGGATAGACACCCCATCCCACTTAGACCCAAGCAAACAATCCAAATTACATGAATCTTAACTCTGGATACATATCTTACAACAGTATATTGCTTAGACTTCCCTTTGCCTGTTCTTGGTGACACCTTTTTAATTGGCAACCAATGAAAATGCACCCTCTAAAGCAATTGCAAGTTCTAATTGGTTACACCGCTCCAAAAAGCAGCCAGTCCAGACTGAAAGGAAATAATATCTCAGTGTACAAGATGTAAGACCAAGCTTTTCTTGCTGGGGTATACCCAGGGCCACATCTACCATTAGGCAGAGTGAGACAATGCACATTCCTAGGCCCCATACAATATCATATTATCTGCACACTGGCATACTTTATAAACAAAGCGGTTTTAGTATACATTACTGTGATCACATAAATGAAAAGCCTGGAAGGCTGTTTAAATGTTTGACCAGATCAGTAGCACTTCCGCTAAATGTAGTTGTAATTTATCCTAATTGGAGTGCTTCCACAATCCTTGTATTGTATGTTTTTAACTACAATATACATATATCTACAAGCGTGAGGGAATTGTATGCACTCAGATCCTTTCAAAATTGTAGTTCACCCTGGTGCTACCAACTTAATCCATGATAATATAAGGCATACAAATGTTAGTGCACAGAGGGTCTTTAAAGGGTATGTCTACCTAAGAAAATTACATTTGTGGTTTAAGTTTTATTGAAGAATGGGAGGTAAAGGAGCTATGTCTCACCTCCTGTTCTTCAATAAAACCTGTAGGACCCAGGAGTGAAGGTAAGAAACTTACCCAGTGTCATGCTCCTCCACTGATCTTCTGACAGGTCCCAACGGACTTTGAACACTATGCGCATGCGCATAGAGTCCAAAGTCTATCAGCACCTGTCAGAGAAATCACCGGAGGAGAGCAAGACCGGGTAAATTTCTTACCTTCACTCCTGGGTCCAGGCTAAATAAATGGCCACTTATGCGTTTTCGCCACCTCAGACTTGTCGAATTGGAATGGCTGAACTTAACGTAAAAATACACTTTTCGCCATTTTATAAATATGCTTGAGCAGTTACTGCAGCGATGTATGGCAAAAAGGGAAATGTAGCGGTAATGACCTTTCGCCACTGGTTATCACTGCTTTATAAATAGCGAAAAGGCCAAAGGCTGCGTTAAAGTAGGCAAAAATTTAACGAACCTTTATAAATATGCCCCCTTGTCCTTTTTCTTTTTACAACATGTAACTGCACTCAAACAATGTATTGAAGATTTTAACCTGGTGAGTAATATGTGATATGCTTACAGCCTCAATTTATACTGCTGATGCACTAGTAGATGCATATCAAATTTTACTGAATTAGTGAGGGGGAAATGGGAACAGAATAGAAATGGTAAAAATGGAAAGAGGAATAACATGAGAATGGTAGAAAGTGCTAAGAATTGAATAAGGATGTAAATAAGTATCAGAATGGAATAAGGCAGAAGTTTGGAATAAGAGATTAAAAAAGGAATTGAATAATGTTTTAAAGAGGGAAGATGATGGAGTAAGGGGTAAATAGGCAGTGAAACTGAATAAGGATGGTTTATGATATTAATATATGGAGGTGCTAGGGATGTAATGACTGGATTGGTCACTGTCTTTAAAGTCATGAATAATTTAGCATAATTTACTTTACACAAGTGTTACACATGCAAAATACATTTGCACTGTCAAAGGATCTGACTGCTGTTTGCACTATGTAGTGTATGCCTTGCAAGTTATTTTGAGAATACAGGAATTAAGAATGAGAATAAAGATCACATGTACATAGTACCAATTCACAGAAATGAACTCAAATGGCAAGAAAATTGATCCTTTTAAATAACATTTGGATGTGATTTATTATTATGTGATTTATTAGACATAAGGTTGTGGGAATCGTTAGGCTGTAAATAGATTGGCAGTGGAGCGTGAAAGGCGGGTTGGGTCATATTGGGTAGTAAGAGGGGTAATGTTTAGGCTAGGTTATATGCTAGCCTAAAGAGGTGGGTTTTAAGGTTATGTTTGAAGGTGTAAGAGGATGGTGAGTGCGGACAGACGTGGAAGGGAGTTTCCAGAGCAGAGGGGCCGCACGAGTAAGTCCTGAATGCCGGCATGGGGAAGAGGGGGTGGACCAGGCGTGGACTGAGAGGGAGTGTAACTTTTGTGGAGCGGAGGTGGGCGGACCGGACGGTATCACCTGGTAGCTCTGAGTTATATTGGAGGGGCTATGTTGCATAATTGCTTTTATAGGATTAAGGTAGCAGTTTGAAACTGGATCATTGGGTAATGGGCAACAGGGCGGGAAGGGCCGTAAGAGAGGAGAGGGCATTAGAGAAGCGAGAAGAGAATGAATAAGGTGGGCAAGGAGATCTTGGAGCAATGGGATGCCGCGGTTGCCAGGCCAGTTGTTTGTGTAACCACCACGGAAGTGTGTTCAGTTAGTTAGCCGAGGATATGATAGGGCCTGGACTAGGATTTATTGTCTAGCTTCTTCGGAGGAAGGGTCGAATTCTAATGCAAGGAGATGTTTTGATTTGGAAAGCCGGACAGGAGTTTGCAAGCGAATGACATGAGGGTTTGAAGGAACGATGTAAGATACTGTTATTCCCAGGCCCGGGGACATGGGAAGGATGGGGATAGGGTCTGTTGTTAATATTCATGTAAGAAATAGGGAGGAGGAGAAACAGATCGTGAGGGTGGGAAAGGACAAGTTCAGTCTTGTCCATGTTTAGTTGGTAGGTAAGCGGGAGGGAGGACATGAAGCAAAGATTGGCACCTAAGGCCCGTCGGGGACTGGATGTCAGCTGGGAGATCTGGGGCACGAGATATAAAGTGGGTCGTCCGATATGAGGATGAGAGTACCGAGCCTTGCGGGACCCCCACAGGGAGGAGGTGAGGGGTGGAGCTAATTCCAGAGTGGAAAACACTAAAAGTCCTACCAGAGAGATCGGAGGATAGCCAAGGAAGTGCAGTATCCTGGATACCTAAGGAGGCCAGGGTATGAAGAAGTAGAGGGTGATCAACAGTATCAAAAGCAGAGGACAGATCAAGAAGAATGAGCAGTTGTTACCTTTAGATTTAGCACTAAGTAGATCATTGATCACTTTAGTGAGGGCAGTTTCCGTGGAGTGGTTAGGGCGGAAGCCTGACTGGAGGTGCTCTCAAAGAGAGAGTTAGCAGACAGGTGACTAATCAGGCCAGCATAGACATGTCTTTCAAGTAGTTTGGAAGCAAAAATAAGAAGGAAGACAGGCCAGTAGCTGGAGAGAGCAGACAGGTCAAGGGAGAGTTTTTTTAGGTATAAGGGATACAACGGCATGTTTAAATATAGAGGGAAAAATACCAGTGGATAGGGACAAGTTAAAGAGGGAGGTTAGGGCTGGAATGAAGGAAAAGGAGAGCAAGGGAATAAGATGAGAGGGAATAGGGTTGAGTGGGCAGGTGGTGAGATGTGTCCTGGATAGGAGAGATGAATGTCCCTGTTTTGTTATAGTGGTGAAGCTCGTTAGGGAGAAAGTGAAGGGATTAACCAATGAAGGGAGGCTAGACAGTGCAGTGGTAGGGGTAGAAACGGAGGGGGTGAGCAATGAAGGGAGGTTGGGCAGTACAATTGTAGTGGTTGGAAGCTGTAGGGAGGAGCTAGGGCGCACAGGAAAACGACTTTGGATGTTTTTATATATTAAAATTTCTATATTAAAATAAAATGTAGTTGTATTTCCAAACTTTAGGAATAAGTGATGATTGACCTTAGAAAGGGGATGCGTATTTCTGAAAGATACTTTATTAAACTAATTGGTAGTCAACAATAAATAGGTATTACTAATCTGTAAATCTTTTCATTTTTGCCCACTCCCTTCTTGAGAATTTTACATGATGTGTGAAACTCTCAACTATTTGTAATTGTTAAACTCAATGTTTTGTAATAACAAAAAATTATGTCAGATTAAAGGGCAAGTCCAGCCTAAACATAACTACCTCAGGAAGATTCTAAAGATTATGTGCGCTTGTAACTATTGCACAGAATTGCAAAACTTTCTTCATCTGGACTGGATAATTGCACAACAGATACCATTTGGCAGAATACTCTAACATTCTATTATACTGGAAGTTTACCATAGCAAAAACTAGTAGTATTTTTGTCATACTAGTTTAATTTTAAACAATTGTGCTTAAAGGTTTCAGACATTTTTTGAAATATAGCTTAGCTACTCTATCTTTCCACGACAGCAAGTGGGTGACATATGATTGCAAGCTAATTGGTTGTTAGTGGGGTAAAGTTCCTCTCCATTAACTACTTTGAAAAAAAATTAGTGATGCATGACTGTTAAGAAGGCTGTGACATTTCTTACCTGAGTAATATGTGACCTGCCCATTGGCATTAGAAAGATGAGCAAAGCATGAGCTGGTATTCAGTGACAGCTCTTAGCTCATGGCATAAAAGAAGTTTAATGATGCAGAGTAATGAAAGGTTTTTGCCTTTGTATGATTTTTAATACATTAAAAAATGCATAAAATAGATATTCTAGTGAAACATGACAAATCTCTCTTACAAAGAACAAGATCATTGCCGGCCCACCCAAAAATACAGGCTCATTTGGTTACTGTCTCTTCCTATTGGGCATCATAGTATTTGCAAATGTGGGGGAAATTTATAGTTGCCCCTTGTGTGTGAAAGTTGCCCAAACATACAAAGTAATTCTATTGTAATGTAAATGAAATAGCATTAATTAGAAATTACTTTTGTTTATTTTTCATATATCGGTAGGAGCAATTCTTTTATGCATATTTCATATCTATAAGCCCTTCCTGGTGCTTTACGCTAGTATACAAGGCTTCATCATCTGTAATGGCCCACAAATAACTAGGTTTCCACTACAACATTTTAAATTTATCCATAAGTGGCATTAAATGTCCAATTTATAATTTACGATTCTTGAGCAGTGTTTGAAGAAATAAATGAAATACAGAGTGATAGGCCTGTGGTCACACTGTCCATTCCTGCTATTATAGTCCTTCCTGTTTTATTTTTAATCTGTTGCGTATTTTAGGCTTAAAATAAAAATAAGATCTCAATCTTAAGGAGAACTAAACCAATATTTTAATAACCCGATAACCTTAAAGTTTCACCTTGAAGAATATCAATAAACTGTAAATTACCATTACCAGTTAGATGTCATTAAATTAAATGTAATTCCCCCAAGGAACTGGATAAAATTACTGTGTTTATTTCCCCATACCTCACATGGTCCACTGCCCAATAATTACTGTAACAGGATTGGCTAGACACAACAACTACTACTAGCTGTGACCTGCTGTAACAATTTATTGCAGTAGCTGATAACTGTAAAAAATACAATGGTCAGTGACCACACTGTGCGATACTGGAATGCTGGGAAATTAAAGACAAACCCCATGTTAGAAATGTAAATTTCTCAGCACCCACATCAACATAAGAGGTGAGATGCAGATTATTGCTTTTTGACTCAGTGTTTTCTGAAGCTTTAGTTGTCATTTTCTATTTTTAAAAAGTCTGTAGGCTTCCTCCATATATTCTGTGTTAAAGAACAACTAAAGCCTCAGAACAACATTCAATTGAAGCAGATTCCCTTGATTAAAAGCGAAACAGGTGTATCACCTCTTATTTTAATATGGTTGTTGAGAATTTAACTTTCTAACATGAGGTTTGTGTCTGTTCTGGCATCACACAGTGTGGTCACTTACCATTATGTTCTTTGCACTTGCTCAGTCTGAAGATATTGCAGGAACTTGTTACAGTTGGTCACACCCACTAATAGCCGTTAGCCAATCCTTTTACAGAACAGAATAGGCAAGGGCAGGGCCGTCCCGCTAATGAGCCACAATGAGACAATGATGCAGAGCGGCATCATGTCTCAGGCTCAAAAAAGCGGCCTTTTTCCCCCGAATTTTTTTTTTTTTTTAGCTGCCAGCCCTGCGTCATGCTGCCTGCCCGGAGCTCCGGTTACCTGTGTGCTGCCTGCTCTGGCTGTCGCTGTCGGCGTAGAGAGAGGCCGCCGACTTCAATGTGGAAGGACCGAAGGAGGTGCCGTCCGAGCCGGGAGTTGGAGTAGCGCGCTGCGCGCGGCCTAGCGCGACCGCGGCCGAAGCGCACCGTGCGCGCCCAGAGCGACCGCGGCGCACGCGCGCAGCCATGTGAAAAGTTTGGTGGGGGCGGGGTCACGGACCATGTGTGGTGGCCTCTCTGTGATCACTGGCTGGGGCCTGGGGAGCTTGGCTGGCCTGGCCGCCTGGACAATAATAGCTGCACATCAGAGTTGCAAAAACTGGTAAGGTAAGGTAAGAGACGCCGAGGGAGGGAGGAGGGGGGGGGGCGTCTGGCGTGTGGGGGCAGGGGCTGACACTGCTCTTGGGTAGGGGTTGAGTGGGGGCTCTTGGGCCAGGTTGGGGGTTGCTGGGCCTGATGGGTGCTGCCTGGGTGGTTGGGGTTGCTGGGCCTGATTGAGTGGTTTGGGGTGGTTGTGGCCTGATTGAGTGGGGGCTGCTGCTGTGGGGCATAAGTGGGGGGCTGATTGTTTGGGGGCTGGCCTGCTTGGCCTGGTTGAGTGGGGGGTGTGGGCCTGTGTGTGGGGGCTGTATTTTTTTGTAGAACACTGCTGGACTTTCTGGGACCATCTTCCGTGTGACGCTGCTGGACTTTCTGGGACCATCTTCCGTGGGACGTGCTGGACTGGGACCATCTTCCGTGGGACGCCGCTGGACTTTCTGGGACATCTTCGTGGGAACGTCGTGACTTTCTGGGACCATCTTCCGTGGGACGCCGCGGACTTTCTGGACGCTTCAAGTAAATATCCCTAAGTGTGTATTGTATAAAATATTTTATTATATTCTATAAAAATTTCATTTGTAAATGGTATTTATGTTCTCCTCCCTCTTCCACGGAGTTCACACACCGCTTAAAGGGCATGTCCACCCTCAAACTAAAATTAACCCACTACTGGCTCCACTAAAAAAAATCCTTACCATACATCCCGCTCCTTATGGTTCTCCTGTAGTGCATCTTCAAAGTCCAGGAAAAGAAGGGTAGGAGCTGTCTCCCTTCTAAAGGTTTCTGCCTCTAATCTTGCCTCCAGGAGGTAGTTGGACATGCACAGAGGAGGCCCTTTCCCCCTTCCTCCCACCCTCTGGATCCCTCTATGGCTGCCTTTTGCCTTCCTTAAATAAAAAAAAACATTCTTGTAGGGCACCACCAACCGCTGACTGACATTTAAAAAGAGAATTGGGAGACACACTTCAGCCCTTCACTCCCGTCTTCAAAGCTGGTAGCTGCGTCTGTGATTGGCGCCTCTCAGCTCCGGCAATCACAGACGCGGCTGCTGGTCCGGCCCGTTTGCAACTTTTGCTGACAGGGAGCCTTGGAGGAGAGCGCCATGGAGTGAAGGGTTGTAAGAGGATTGGCTTTTTTTAAAGAACTAAATGGGGGGGTTCTACATTATATTATAAGTTAGATTTATGGTGGACATGCCCTGTAATTGAAGCTAAAAATGGTAACTGTGGTGATCCCTAGTCCACTAGTTGACAGTGCCTTTTAAAATGCTTCTTACCCACCCCACCTTACTTTGCCAAAGGTTCCATTATATTCAAAGATCCCCAGATTACTACCCTGACCCCTCGCTATCTAGGTGCGCCCTTTCTCCTGTTTCAAGCTCGTTAAGAGCAAAAACAGGATCAGGGGACGTCTGCACTGATAGCCGCTTCACTTCCTGTCGCGGCGTCAGTCGTTTGGGTGACGTCACGTCGCACCTTAAAGGACCAATTATACCTTCCCTCCGTCCTCTCTCTTAGGTCTGTACCTTTACCCAGGGTGAGGACTGAACCGCTTAGGTCCTCACCCCTGGGTTAGCGAAAGTTAAAGCACAGCGTTACTGAAACGCTGCTGGCAGGCTCCGGCCCCTCCTCTGTCGGCGACAAAGCCATAGGAAGGCACGCTCTGCAAGAGCAGCCTTCCTATTGGCCTTGTGCGCAAGGAGAGGAGGGGACGGAGCCTGCCAGAGCAGCGTTTCAGTAACGCTGTGCTTTAACTTTCGCGAACCAGCCACAACCAGGAAGTGGAGCGGCTGTCAGCAGCAGTCGCCAAGTTGAAGCGGTGAGGGGTCAGGTCCAGGTAAGTAAGTTCTGGGGGGATCTTGAAATATATCAAGCTTGCGAAAGTGAGGTTTTGGGGGGGAAGGAAAAAACATTTTAAAGGCAAGTATTATTGGGCTGGATATTCCCTTAAAGAGAATCAAGAGCCAATAGAGTCAGAAAACTCAGAAAGATTCTAAAGATTATGTGCGCTGTTACTATTTGCACAGAATTGCAAAACTTTCTTCATCTGGACTGGATATTGCACAAACAGATACCTTATTTGGGCAGAAACTCTACACATTCTCATTATACTGGAAGTTTACCATAGCAAACATAGTAGTCTTTTGTCATACTAGTTTAATTTCAAACAATTGTGCTTAAAGGTTTCAGACATTTTTGTAAATATAGCTTAGCTACTCTATCTTTCCCACGACAGCAAGTGGTTGATATGATTGCAAGCTAATTGGTTGTTAGTGGGGTAAAGTTCCTCTCCATAACCTACTTTGAAAACAAAATTAGTGATGCATGACTGTTTAAGAAGGCTGTGACATTTCTTACCTGAGTAATATGGACCTGCCATATTGGCATTAGAAAGATGAGCAAAGCAAATGAGCTGGTATTTCAGTGACAGCTCTTAGCTCATAGGCATAAAATGAACTGTTTAATGATGCAGAGTCAATGAAAGGGTATTTTGCCTTTGTATGATTTTTAATACATTAAAAAATGCATATAAAATAGATATTCTAGTGAAACATGACAAATCTCTCTTAAAAGAACAGAATCATGCCAGGCCCACCCAAAAAATACAGGCTCATTTGGTTACTGCTCTTCCTATTGGGCATCATAGTATTTGCAAAATGATGTGGCAACATCTAGGATACTGTAAACGATTGCGCCTACTGTATATTTTCCAGTATAAACCGAGGTTTACAGGCTGAATAATCAGCCTGAAAATTAAACTTTGGTTTATACTCGAATCAGTAACTTATTCTCCAACACATACATACACTTACAAACCCACTACATCACTGAGCTGTTTCTTTTTTTTTCAGGGTATCCAGATTTCAGAACTGAGCTGTCCAAAGAGACTCCACCTGCTGTGTCTTCCCATCCAAAGATGCACTCTCCAACCAAGTCAGGAGCAGATGTAGCAAATAATGGCTGGATCCCCTCCGCAATCAAGGTAAGTCCTTGCCCTTATTCTCCAACACATACATACACTTACAAACCCACTACATCACTGAGCTATTTGTCTCTTTTTCAGGGTATCCAGATTTCAGAACTGAGCTGTCCAAAGACTCCACCTGCTGTGTCTTCCCATCCAAAGAAAAGGCTGCACTCTCCAACCAAGTCAGGAGCAGATGTAGCAAATAATGGCTGGATCCCCTCCGCAATCAAAGTAAGTCCTTGCCCTTATTCTCCAACACATACATACACTTACACACCCACTACATCACTGAGCTATTTGTCTCTTTTCCAGGGTACCTCAAAGCACAGTTAAACTTGACACCCCATTGCTGAAGAGAAGACGGCACCAGATAAGATTTCATTTTAAATAGATATCTTACCCATTGTTTTGAGTGTGTGCTGTATGTGATATAGTTAGAATAGTGTTATACTGTTTTATTACAGTTTATGGGTTTTAATTGTTTGCACTTTACTTCGTGCCCCTCCAGAGCCTACCTTTGTGCCTTGAAAGTTGCTGACATCTCCCTGTTAGTATCTGAAAATAACCTATTCTTAAGAGAAAGACAACTGGCAACATTACAGCAGTTTTTCACAAATGATTCTGTATTAGGTCATTGATACTGGAACACAAATATAGCTTACAGACAAACAGCAGTATTGTACTAAACATTGGTGTGTTCCAAGACAGTAAATGGTAATTAAATGACTGTCCTTTATGAGTATAAGGGAATAAATTCTAAACTTTTTTTAAAGTTATAGAAAGTGAACTTTAATGACTCAAACGAATGAAATAACTCCAAAGAAACAGAAATGTACGCTTGTTGAACATAGAGCAACACAAAGATCGAACTTGCATTTGGTCATTTTTTTTAATGCATAAACAAATATAATAACATATTCCAAAATTTCTGCTCTCAAGCCTTCAAACAACAGGAAATAAGCTGGTAAGAACATGCAATCATGTACGCTCAATCAACCAAACAATTTACAGCAATATGTTGTATTTCAGTGCTCTTGGCACTCTATTAATAACAAGCCTTCCATCATAACTCAAGGATGCAAAAAGCCAGGGGTCTGCTGAGGACCATTCAACTGCATATACGCTGTCTTCATGTTCTTCATAGGTAGCTATTATACTGTCCTGAAGTGGTTCTTTTTTCCTAGAACAGACAAAAAAATTAACTGAGGAAAACAATGTCACTGATTTACCAACAGTTAAAATAGGATACGAATGACAGACAAATCAAAAGAAATGTATGGTGGCTATACGTAATTAGAAATAAAAGTCAAATGTTTCATTATACTTAAGCATGTTCTTTAATATATTAAGTAATGTAAACTAATTATTTGTTTATACTCTAAAAACAATTAAGTGTAATTGGAAGCTGAAGCTTTAACTAACCACCTCTCTTTTTTTCCCTTCTAGGTCCCTTCTGAGCCTACCTGTGCTCATGTAAAGTTCCTGACATCTTGGATATTGATTTCAGTCATCTAATCTCCTCTCCCGAGACTTGCAGGAGCTTGTAACAGCACGGCGAAGCGTGATGATGTCACGGGGGCACGCGTGCACAGAGCAAGCTGCCGTGCATTTTCTGTGGAAGGAGATCCTGCAAGTCTCAGGGGGTGGGGGGTGGAGCTTAGATGACTGCAATCAATATCCAAGATGTTAAGAACTTTACAGGACCACAGGTAGGCTCAGAAGGGACCTAGAAGTAGAAAAAATGGGAAATGGTTAGTTAAAGGGACAGTTCAGTGGAAATGATCAATATTTGTTAAATTGTTAGTTTGTGTAATGCCTTCTTAGTTATTCTACATATTCTCTTCCATTTTGAAATATCAGCTGATTTCATATCCTTTGCTGTTCCCTGCTGTTGACATTAGTGAGCTGCCATTTCAGGTTCTAACGGTCCTTCTTCTTCCCAGGATGCACCACATTCTTGGAATGTTCCTAACAGTTATTTCTACTGATTGGCTGTTGGATGGGTCAAAAATGCTCAGATCTCTACCAGGCGCTGGGTCAAGGGCAAGACCATAACGTCTCTACTAGGGGTGCTGCAAACAGGAAGTCAGTATTTCAGTTGCATTTATTTATACACAGACAAAATGCTGAATGGGCAGGTTAAGGTCATTAGGGTGAAAAAATACTGCTCTTTTTTTCTGAAAAGTATATTATTTGCACTGAACTTCCTCTTTAAAGCTACAGCTTCCAATTACACTTAATTTGTTTTTAGAGTGTACTTCCCCTTTAAGAATCCATTATAAAACATACAGAATAGTTTCCATTTTATTGAACTTTTATTGAAAAAGTTGATTACAAATATTTATACAGCAAGCATATAGAAACAATCGTAAATGTTTAGTTTATACTTTCAGTGCCTCTTCACCTGCATGAACTTAACAGGGGAACACATGAGGTAGACTACTGGTTAATACAATTGTCTGTTTTAAGTGCATGTAAATAAGCCTGATGCGTGATATATTAATGAAAGTCTAATAATATATAATGTTCATGTGATTCCCTATGTAATGTATGTATGTATGTATGTATTTTATTTCTTATATAGCGCTACATTTTCCACAGTGCTTTACAATTATTTACTCAATTCACATCAGGCCCTGCTCCGAAGAGCTTAAAATCTAATAACTTTATGTACACATACATGTATTGGATGGGTCAAACATGCTCAGTTCTCTACTGAGCAACTGAATCAACCCAGGCACTGGGTCAAAGGCAAGACCATAATGGTCTCTATTAGGGGTCCTGCAAAAATTTAAGACAGTATTTCAAAAGCATTTATTTATACACAGACAAAATGCTGAATGAGCAGGTTTAGGTTATTAGGATGGAAAAATACTGTTCTTTTTTCTTAAAAGTACATGTATTTGCTCCGAACTTCCACTTTAAGGAGATATCAGAAGTAAGAAGAGTCTGCCACACTTATATTTCTCTACTGTGCTACCTAATGGTTCCCCCAAAACTGCACTCACCTTTTAAGTGGGCATGTGCACTCATTAGAGAAGGAGAAAGAAGGAAGGGCATGCATTACATTTGTAACAACATTTTCCCTATAAATAAGGAATTCATTAGACGTTCAGAAAAATAAAATGTCTGCTAAGGGATATGTGATTGATTACCTACATTAAAGTTGAATATAAACAAGAAGGAAAGCGATGGAGGGATTACTACTAGAGACATTATTGTTTTGCAGTATTCATAAGTAATTGGAATGTTTGCCAAATTATTTCTAGTGAAGTTTTCTCTTTTGTTTTTTAGAGTATTATGAAGGCTACATATAATCCCTTTCTATATGCATTGTTATACAAGGAAAATATTAGCAATATACTTGTTAACAAATTCCTGGTTGCTATGTAACAGTTCTCTGATCTTGGCCTGATCACTCCTCGCATTAACAATAACAGTTATCATAACTCTAACAGGCCTAGGTAATAAAAGTTCTTATCGTTAAGAATGGTGCTCATTTTTAACAATAAGACCTTTTATTGCATAGGCATGTTAGTGCTTTAGTTTTAGCGTCCAACAGATGGCAGAAAACAGAGACACACCTGCACTTTAGTATATTAACTTTTAGTTTTAGACCCTTTTTAAAACTTTTTTTAAAACGATTCAGAAAAATGTTTAGGTATAGCAATAAACACAACACCTAGGTGATTCAGAAAAATGAATTTTGTTGCTTTATATATATACCTTTAAAACCTTGCTGACTTTTTGCCATGTTTTGCAGTGAAAAAAAAGGTGAATTACAGATCCACAAATAACACCTGATTGAGTGGCCACACACATGTGCAATTGCGTGGAAGAATGGCCGTTTTTCGGGCGCTGATTGCACACATCACACGTGTGAACCAGGCTTTAGTACATTTTTGCAAATGGAGACGGCTTTCTGAGCTTGTTATCTTATAATAATGTTTGATTTCTACTTCCTGATCTTCACAGGGTCCATACAGACATCAAATTAGAAAAGCAAATGGGGTTCTAAACAGTCTAAAAACTGTTTGTGAAGGTTCTCATTCATCCAGGTCATGGTATATCTGTTGTATTCAATTAGATCAAATGGACTTGAAGTTTAGTTCTTGAAGACGTTTCGCTAGTCACCCGACTGGCTTTCTCAATTCAGAATGACTTGTACAAGAATCTGTGGCAATTATGTACCCTGGAAAATCCCAATGAGCAAAATATATTAAAGATATAGTACTCGGTGCAGAAGAAACTATGGTGTCCTATGATTTGACATCTCTCTTCACCTGTATACCCACCAAGGAGGCTGTTGACATGGTGAGAAAACGGCTAGGCCAAGACAGCACTCTTACCAGCAGAACTGATCTCAACCCAGAACAGGTGTGTTCCTTACTGGACTTGTGCCTGAATACCACCTATTTCAAATACAGGGATATGTTCTATAAGCAAAAACATGGATGTGCTATGGGATCTCCAGTTTCACCCATTATGGCCAACCTTTACATGGAGGAGGTAGAAAAACTGGCGCTTAATACCTTTAAGGGCATAGCACCCAGCCACTGGTTCAGATATGTGGATGACACCTGGGTTAAAATCCACCAGAAGGAAGTACAAGCTTTCACAGAACACATTAATGCGGTAGACCAAAACATCAAATTTACAAGGGAAGAGGTACAAAACAACAAGCTGTCTTTCTTGTACTGCTTGGTAGAAGTCAGGGAGAATGGTAAACTGGAAGTAGAGGTTTACAGAAAACAAACACACTCAGATCAGTATTTGATGTTTGACTCCCACCACCCTTTAGATCACAAGCTGGGTGTCATCAGAACCCTGCAACACAGAGCCGAGAACATCCCCACTAGCACAGAGGCGAAGGTTAAAGAAATGAAACATCTCAGAGGAGCCCTTAAAACTTGTGAATATCCAGACTGGGCCTTTGTCAAAAGAAGCAGAAGGAAAGAAAAGAACACGAATACCAACAGTGAAGGGGAAAAGCAAGACAGGAGAAAGAACATGGTCATCCCTTATGTAGCAGGGGTCTCTGAGAAACTAAGAAGAGTTTTCAAAAAACACCATATCCCTGTCTGCTTTAAACCGAGCAACACGCTGAGGCAGCAATTGGTACATCCGAAAGACCCAATACCGAAACACAAGAAAAGCGACATCATATACGCAGTGCAGTGCAGTGAAGAATGTTCTGATTTGTATGTGGGGGAGACCAAACAACAACTGCATCAACGTATGGCCCAGCACAGAAGAGCCAATTCCTCGGGTCAGGACTCAGCCCTGTACCTGCATCTTAAGGATAAAGGACATACGTTTGAAGATTGTAATGTTAACATATTGGCAAAGGAACGTGACTGGTTCAAGAGAGGTGTTAAGGAGGCCATTTATGTGAAAATAAAGAAACCAAGCCTAAATAGAGGTGGGGGGGTTCGACACCATCTGTCTGCCATGTACAATGCTGTTTTGACACTTTACTCTGGGAGTTCCTATAACACCTCTTAGCCACTATCCAATCACTCCCTTAACACTTGGCTGTGATATGCTAATTGGGATTTTCCAGGGTACATGATTGCCACAGATTCTTGTACAAGTCATTCTGAATTGAGAAAGCCAGTCGGATGACTAGCGAAACGTCTTCAAGAATTAAACTTCAAGTCCAGTTGATCTAATTGAATACAACAGATATAGTCTAAAAACTGATTTCCCAACTGCTAGATGAAATGCAGAAATGTATGTACAGTAAGTGGGTAGAAAGGGGTCAAGGTCTAAATGGCTTAAGAAGTCTGTTCCAGTGAGTGTTTTAAGATTGATCCAACACTTCATTTTTAGGCAGAGCACTTCAGAACATTACTACTCTCACAGTGAAGAATCATTTATGCTTAAATTGAAATAGCCTTTTCTCAAGTCTAAAGGGGTGGCATCTAGTCTTTGTTTGCCCTTATGAGAGAAAAGATCCCTTGCTAATTGGCTTTTGTTCCCTGTAACATATTTTATAGGGTTATCATACCTCCTTGCAAACACCTCTTTTCTTGGGAAAACAAACCCAACTCCAAACAGTTGCTTTGTGGTTAGTTCTGGTTTGAATCCTCCCTTGGCCACAAATCTGCAATGAGTTTGTATTCTGGTTTCCCCTACAATGATAAAAAACATGCTAATAGGTTGCATGTGCGAAATAAAGTGATTAGATTGTAAGCTCTTTGTGGCAGGGCCTTAAGTGAATTGATTGAATAATTGTAAAGCAATGCAGGATATGTCATGCTCACATTTTTAATTTCTCCCTGCCCACTGGCATATTTTCTGCTGTCTTAAAACATGCGTGTCAAACCTCTTCTTAAAAAACCCTCTCTGGACCATAAATTAGGCCGATTTTACTAACCCTACCGAGCATGTCAGTCGCAAAGAAGAACATGAAAGGTGGTTCTAATTTCGTGGGATCGCTCGGTCAGGAAAGTAAAATCAACTTAATGTATGGCCATCTTTACTTTGTTTTGTTATCACACATACCGTGAATACAGCAAATTTACTACCATTGGTTTAATACAACAATAAAGCAATAAAATCTGGCGCTATTGGCAGCCTAAAGGTTCATACACAAGTGCGATTGCGGGTGCCAACCCTCGACGCACGATGTGTACGAACGGCTCTTTCGGGCGATAATCGTCCCGTGTATGGGTCCTTTATCAGCCAAAACTGCTGCTCGTTCAGAGATCCGCACGGGCCGATTATTGGCCGAAATGGACGTTTGTACACACTGTGCATAGTGCATTGTGGGTACGTGTGTACGAACCTTTATGTCTTTTGCAGCCAGACAGGTGACTGACACCTTTGCCATAACTTGAGAATTACTTGTGGTTAGTTTATTTTTCTCTTTTTATTTTTTCTACTGATGTTTTCTTTTCCTCTTCTGGTTTCTATCAAAGGGCAGGTCCACCTACCACATAAAAATATTATAGGATAGCAAACTCTAAAATTAATATTTATCTTCAGTAGAAGAGAGGTAACTAACTTGGTGTTTTCCTAGGTTGGGGAAGCAAGTATAATCTTTATGTGGGGGAGAACATTACCTTTAGCTGCTGATGATCATACTTTATCTGTTTTTTTTAAAATAACTTTATAGATTATCTTTGTCTCTGTTTATTTGGATTTTTGACCTTATACATACTGAATGTACTATTGACCACTTTCCATTTATGTTGTGTTTCAGCAGTAATTTAATGTAAGCAGAACAAATTATACCTGTGATTATTCTTTTCTATAATGTAAAAATAATATTAAATAAAATAAAAAAATAAAAAATGTAGAAGTTCCAGCCTCCTTCTAACTATGTCCTTTACCACATCTGGGATCTTTTGATTGATTGGTTATGACATTTGCATTCCATAGTGTGTGTCTGGAAACCTGTATTCTTCTTTGCTCCAGGCAAGAATAGCAACTACTGCACCATGCAGCTTTCTTGTCTATTTATTAAGAAAATGAAGTATTCTTTATGATTATGGTCAATTTTCTGGAGGCCAAATAAAAACAAAAACGAAACACTGTATAAATAAATTACTGGGCTTAAACCAAAGAACAAAATCTATCTAATGACCCACAAGATATTGTCTGGTTAATAAATATACAGTATATTTCAACTACTCTATTCTATATGAAAACCAAACTTAATTTCTAGAGAAAATAAGCATAGTAACATGCCAATATTCTGACAGCTCTTACCCAGCTCTTCACAAGTACCAGGCACTCAACCCAGATATGAGTTAAAAAGTAATCCCTTTATTGTGCAACATTGGGAAAAAACATTAGGTGCCAATAAAAACATTTAAAAATATATATATACATACAAAAATGGATACCGATAGGTAGCATGAATCACTAAGTATCTCCCTCACCAAATAACCATCTCAAGTAATTAGCATCAAACCCCGTATATACTCATCTGTAAGCCAGTCTCAGTCACAGTCATAAGTCACCATGGGGGCTCCAGCATAGGAAAAGGCTGAGGGACGACACATCCAGATAGATAGTATGCATCGGAATCACAAACAGGAAAATGTGGGACGCTGAACGCGTTTCGCTAATCAAGCTTCCTCAACAGCTGTTATTTGGTGAGGGAGATACTTAGTGATTCATGCTACCTATCGGTATCCATTTTTGTATGTATATATATATTTTTAAATGTTTTTATTGGCACCTAATGTTTTTTCCCAATGTTGCACAATAAAGGGATTACTTTTTAACTCATATCTGGGTTGAGTGCCTGGTACTTTTGCTTCTATGTTTGTTAGGTTACTGTTGTTATTACCATGAGCACCTCCCGTCCACTTGGACTTTAACTTGCCTAGTGCACTGCTGCTTCTTGTCTTACCCAGCTCTTCAGCCAGGATCCATTTTACTTAGTTATAAAAAATATTGAAAATAATTTAGCTGCATATATTCAATGTGAATTTTATATATAATGCTATTTAATATATAATACCTAACACCATTTTCTGTATTTTACATGATCTGGGACATTTTATGTTGGGTCTGAGCATAGTAGAGCAAAGTAAAAATGTATTTTATCCCAAATTGAGGAAGAACTTAAATGGAAATCCATACATGCCTCTAAGCCCTTTGCTACATCATTTAAATAAGTGTATAAACAAATAGCTTTATTGAGAACCATTAAGCCTGTAGCCAAATTGTCTACTTTCTTCTCTATGCTACCAGTTCTTGTGCTTACCTCTTCACAGACTATAACCAAAACAAAATCGATGGTATACACTGAAATTCATTTGACTGACATTGAGGAGAAGAGGGGGGAAAAAAAGAAATGTTCATTCTGTCATCAAAGCACTTCACTCTTTATTTAAGAGATAAAAGCATAACATTCTGTTCCTGTCTGCAAATGAAACCTTCAAAAAGATGAAACTACAGTACGTGCAATCATAATTAATGTCTGCTCCTTCTTGGTATACTCTTGCAGGCATTTTATTTAGCTTTCTCTTCTGTCCTTTAAAATTGTATAGATTTGTTTTCTTCGTATTTTCTTTTTTCGAACATAAACCTAGAGCTTTTAAGACATGTCCATGCTCTTTTGTTTTCTTCCTGTATAAAGATTTTTTGTTATACTCTAAATGGTTTATAGATTATTCATTCCAATTTCCCTTTTCATGGCCCATCGTTGAATACAATGCTTTTTTTTGTTGTAAATTGGAACGTTACTAGGTTTAAGCACCCAGTACATCCCTCCAGAATACCCAGGTAGATCTGTTACTAGCTCTGCCTTTTATAATGGAGCATGAGGCAAATCCACATGTTGCTTATAAATTTTACTATACTACGTGTTAAAATATGTATATGACAGAGCACATCATTAAATGGCAGACAATAACTTAAAGGAAAAGTAAATGAAAACTGGCTCCTGTTAGATTAAAGGGCATGTCCAACCCCAAAACTATAATCCCCCCCAGTAATGGCCCCATCATGTAGTGTAATAAAATCCTTACCTCACATCCCCGCTCCATATGGTTCTCCTGTAGTCCCCCCCCAAAGTCCCAAAAACTGCCCACAGGAGGTGGTCCATATAGGACTCTTGCTCCTACTGGCCTCCGGGAGAAGTTTGGCATGCGTACTGCAGCCCTTCTCTCCCTCCTCCCCCTCCCTCTCCCTCTGTTTTGTGATCCCTCCCCCTAGCGTAAAATCCTCTCATATAATATTCCCCCTGTCCCCCCAGCCCCAAACATTAGAAAGTGCCCCAAACATTACTTACCTTCCCTCTTTCCTGAACTCCCAGCAGCCGCGTCCGTGATTGGCTGCTGCTCAGCCAATCACAGATGCGACTGCCAGTCCCGCCCCTCTGCTTGCATTTTCTCGCAAGCAGAGGGCCTGGCAGTGCGGCGGAGAAAAGAGGGAAGGTAAGTAAAGTTTGGGGCACTTTCTAATAATAGCGGTTGGGGCTGGGGGGACAGGGGGAATATTATATAAAAATTTTTTTGGAAGGGTGGACATGCCCTTTAATTAAAGAATGGGAGGTACTGTAAGGCACAGCTCCTTTACCTCCCATTCTTCAATTAGTGCAATAAAGGGATAGTTCACTTTCTGGGTGAACTATTCCTTTAAAGGTGGCAATGTGTATAAAATATTAACATTCTATAATTGGGAATATATTTTTATTAAATAGCTATATCCTACATTTACTTAAAAAGGTCCATTCCTTGCCATCAATGTTGAACATAAATTACATAAAAAATGTATTGATGCCTTTAATAGTAAAGGGTCTCACCCTGTTTTTTTAAAAAATTATTAATATATTTAAAACTTCCAATTATTTGTTCTGATCTGTGGGATATGGCTGGGTGGGCTGTGGGTAGGCTCTACCCACATTTTGTTTTCCAACCACCACAGAAGTTTGGGGGGTACTTTATTTTATTTGAGATTTGATTTATTTTTCTAAGCGATAGGCTTTAAACAAAACACTTGTCCTTTAAACAAAACACTTGCACTTTGAATACCTACAATACTACTTTTGTTTGTTTATTTCTTTTTTTTTCTTCCAATTTTTCTAGATCTCTGATGAACAAAGCAAAATCTGATCTTATTGGGACGTTTAATGGAATGACCAAAAAAAAAAAAAGTGTCATGTCATTATCAGATTCCATTTATTTCTTTTTATTATTATTTCATCTCACATAGTTAAAGTTCATCATGGGGGTTAAAAGTGCTATTGCATTATAGTCATGGTAATAATAATTTCATTATCTATATATTACAAAAAGCCATGTAAAAGGATTACATGGCAAAATAAACTATGCTGTGTTTTATAAACACTCTGCCTGCTTTCACTTTTCCTCACCTTTATTCAGATCTATAGAAGGTCAAAAAGTCCTGGCAAGAGTAGTGTAATGATCAACCTCATTCTGTGGATTAACAAACTTGGCATCAGCACAAAAATTAAAGAAGCCAACAAAAAACATTGAAGTATGACACTTCAGTAAGGGAAAACATTACACAAAGGCTTCTTGTGAAAGGTTGGCAGCTTTGACGTAATGCTAATTAGATTTTATTGAATGAAAACAGATATGTTTTCATCACCAAGAAACACCATGGCCTCATCAGTGTTATAAATAGCATGTATTGGGTAAGTTCCCATTAAAGTACGGGAAGCAACTTTTTAGCTATGGTGTGAACCATTCACATTTTACATTGGAAGTGCTAAACTGAGCATTAAAAATGATAATACTTCCCTTTACAATTGTACACTAGGATATTTTTTTTTTAGTACAAAGGCAGACCATTTATGGGTTTCCCACAGTTAAATACAGTGTATGTGGGTTAACATAACATTTTGAGAAAAGATAAGGCAATAATTCATTACTTTGGATCTGGATGTTTTATATGTCTCAAAGATATAAATAAATATATATTCTAAATCCTAGAAAAAAGTAAGAAGGAAATAATGTCACCTGTTGGAGGAGGAGCTAATGTCAGTCTATAGCTATAACAATCTAAATCAGCTATGCCTGACGCTGACCCATTCATACCAGGGATTTCAATACAATTGAAAAGCATTTCAATAAAAAGCAATCCAGGTTATCAAGTCTCGGAGATTTCTGTTATCCCTTTGATTCTCTCTCTATCACAACAAATGGACTGCATAGTGCTATGGAAAAATATAGAAACATGAAGATCTTTCATTTTTTAAACTTTACTAGATATTATATGCAGGCACAGATTTTTTTCATATCCACAATATTCCCCAACACAACAACATATTTATAAGCCTGTGATTTCTCATGGTTGGATATGCTGATCATTTTGAGAGAATCTGTAGCAAAATGTAAACTTAATATAGAAAGTTGGAAAGTATGAATTTCTGTTTACACATTACTAGCAGCTTACAAAACATGTTTAGCATCCAGGCTAGTTAAGAACCAATACACAACATTTTTCTTGTAGCTAAAAGGCTACTAAAAAACTTTATAGGGTAGTGCCCCTGTTCGCGCTCATTTGGACCTACAGGCACCATATCATCATACTGACGATTTTATAAATATCCATAAACACCTACAGTAGTGCTCAGGCATAATCAGAGACACAATAAATCCACCATAATCCACTTAACTTGCCGAAAAATGACTTACACAAAAGATGTCGCAACTCTTAATTACTATATAAAACCCTTTAAAAACACCTAAAACACACAAAAACCATAAGTGATGGAGGATAGTTAAGTGTTTCTAAAATGTCACGCTCAATAAACCATTGTAGTATAGTGTGTATTATCAACACATAGTATACTGTATACACATACTGAACTCATTATCAATCCACCAATACGCAATATATCCCAATGGCGGAATTGATGTGGGATCCAAACATGACCTGTGTCCAGGTAAATCAATTACAGTAATGGTCACTTAGTCTGTTTAATGGAAACTCTGTGGTTCTCATGACGGGTGTATCATGGCTTAATGGATATTTCCGCTTATACCAATGTTATCTATTTAAGCGGGACTTCTATAGTCTCATAATAAGCAACATATAGATAGCTCTTATTAGTCTTTTTACACATCCAGGTTATACAGAAACCGATCTTTGCCAACTATAGGATAATTATCACTGTATAACTACAATGCGCCGTACACGTTCCCCACCCGTTTTTGCTTAAGAATTCCCATTACAGACAATACATTCCCACACTTATACTTTCATGTCCATGTGTCTACGATCACAGTATCTCAGTTGGAAATGGCGCTCATGTCCTCCGACATGACCTCGAAACACCTAACTTCCTCCACTAGAACCAGCCGACGTACGTTTCGTCACTATCACGTGACTTCGTCAGGGCGTCTGTAAAAAGACTAATATGAGCTATCTATATGTTGCTTATTATGAGACTATAGAAGTCCTGCTTAAATAGATAACATTGGTATAAGCGGAAATATCCATTAAGCCATGATACACCCGTCATGAGAACCATAGAGTTTCCATTAAACAGACTAAGTGACCATTAATGTAATTGATTTACCTGGACACAGGTCATGTTTGGATCCCACATCAATTCTGCCATTGGGATATATTGCGTATTGGTGGATTGCTTATGAGTCCAGTATGTGTATACAGTAAACTATGTGTTGATATTACACACTATACTACAATGGTTTATTGAGCGTGACATTTTAGAAACACTTAACTATCCTCCATCACTTATGGTTTTTGTGTGTTTTAGGTGCTTTTAAAGGGTTGTATATAGTATTTAAGAATTGCGACATCTTTTGTGTAAGTCATTTTTCTGCAGGTTAAGTGGATTATGGTGGATTTATTGTGTTTCTGATTATGCCTGAGCACTACTGTAGGTGTTTATGGTTATTTATAAAATCGTCAGTATGATGATATGGTGCCTGTAGGTCGAAATGAGCGCGAACAGGGGCACTACCCTATAAAGTATGTTATATATTGATTGGTATAATATCTGAACTGACGTAAAAATATAATACTAGTTTGAGCTGGTCTATACTATTCTTAGTTAAGAACCAATGCTTGGTTTATAAATCACACAATACCTGTTTATGGTTAGAGATGGCCGAACTTCATAAAGTTCGGCCTGTTTTCAAACCAGTAAAAGTTCGAAAGTTTGAATTCGGACCCATTAAAGTCAATGGGGGAGTGATAGTTCGAAAAGTCCGGGTGATTTACAGCTAAACTAACAATGGTAACTTACTGTAAATGGCTGTGGCACCTGGGAAATGGTCTGGGGAACATGTCACTATCACCAAAACTTGTTAAAACACTTCCTAAACACGAGCGGGAAATTGTGGGGTTTTGCGCAAGCTGCATTCGAGGGTTACGGCCAATTAGAGGGTTACTGAACAATACTTTTGAGGGTTACCGAAAATAGAACCATAAATTCAAGGGTTACTGAATTTATAAATCAATGCTTACATTATCAGAACCTTTCCACCAGAGACTGCCTCACCTCTAAACTTGGTTAATTAGCAGTTCCCAGCATCCTTTGATTTGAAATGACATATTTCAATTATATAATGTTGTACAGTCATTCTTCAATTTCTCTATCACTATACTTCTTAGTGTAAAAGGCATAAATAAATGATTGTAATAACAATAATTGTTAGGACTTTGGCTTTTACTTGTGATGAACAGAGCAGGTTAATTACTCTTTGTCTAAACACAATGAGAAATAGAAAGATTCTGGACAGGCTCCAAATTCATCTTGTAAATGAGGATTTTATTAACAATAGCAGGTCAATGCTATGGCTACCAATATTGTTGCACAATTATTGCCTGAATAACTTCCTGTTGCTTTAACCATTTCAGAAACTTTAAGGGCAACACAAAAACACGGTTTATATTTCTAGAGAGAGATGGAAGAGGTGTGAATTTCTTTCATACAATAGATATAGGTGTGTGTGTATCATTATAAATAAATATTTGAGAAAAACTCAGGCTCCAGGCAGGAATGCTGCAAAAAACTGTCTTGGCTTTATTCCTTTAGACACCACACAACGGGCCTCATTTACTCATTTGCTGGGCAAATATATGGAGGTAAAGTCTTGCTAACCGGTTCGCTACCGGTTAGCGCAACTTTAACACCATATTAGCGTTGGATGCGCGGGTTACGCAAAAATCCCCCGCGCATCCGACGCTCGCAATTTAATATCGCATTTGCGCTTGTTTTAGCGCAGGATATTAATGCCAGCAAACGGCTGACGTTAAAATTTGCAAGTGGGTAAATCCCTTACCGGGATATACCCACATTCTCAAATGCGATATTGAATCGCCAACAGGACTTTTACCCAGAGCGATAGCGGCTCTGGGTAAATGAACATGAATATGTTTCGGGTCAAGACCCTTTTTCAAGTGTGATACACATACAGGTAGTTTGCCTTAAAAATCTTTAAACAGGAAGTGACTAAGTAGACAGACCACACCCATACCTCATTATATTCTCATTAACCCGTTCTAAGTGACTTTACAACATTCTAAAAAAGTTTGTGTCCATAATATCCATTCCATGATTGGGAAGAACCTCCAAGATCCGTGAAAAAATCCTTTTTTAGTAATTTACACTTTAGTAATGATATGTAGTAAAAATATTATAAAACTTCATAAATATACAAAATCCAGTAAAATCTTTTATATATAAAGTTATATAATATATATATACTGGCAGGCATATAAGGTAAGTAAAAGTATTCAGTGTGCATGAGTTTAGAATTTGTAATAAAGTTACAATATAATAGGCAAAATTGAACTGACAGGTAAGATAAAACTTAATAATGCCTCTTTTTGGAGGAGCTTTCTCTTCACATTACCCCTCGTGGATCTTGTTCCACTTGTTCTACCATTAACCATCTTAACTGATTGCCAGTGTGATTCAAGTTATTAAAATGTCTTCATACGTGACATATCGGTGTATGTTCCAGCAGCAAAATTCTTAACAGATATGGGGAATTTTAAAGCCCTTATTGGGACGAAAAAGTGGCCCCCTTTCATAATTAGTGATGGCCAAACTTTCTGAAACTCGGTTTGTTTCCAAACTTCCAAACTTTAGTAAAAGTTCGGAAGTCCAGAAACGAACACATTAAAGTCAATGGGACAAAATATTTTGAAAAGTTCAGATAAATTACAGTGAAAATAGCAATGGTAACTTATTGTAAATGGCTGCGGCACCTGGGAAATGGTCTGGGGAACATGTACATATTAGAGATGGCTGAAACTCCCCAGTTTTGTTCCGTTTTCGGGCTTCACGGGAAAATCACGAAAAAATGTTCTGGGCTATTTTCGATAATTTTTGAAAATAGCCTTGAACTTTTCGATAATACTCGAAAATACGATCGGAGACTACTTCCAGGTTTCCGATCTTATTTTAGAGTATTATCGAACGTTCAAGGCTATTTTTGAATGTTTGATAATTATAGAAAATAGGCCCCGAAGTCCCAAAATCCGGACAATCCATCCAGATTCGGACGGATCATTTCATTTTTGGAACCGGGGTTTTCCGTGTCAGACTCGGAACCCATCTCTAGTCCATATCACCAAAATGTGTTTAAACACTTTCTCCATGATCCGGCAACTGTCAGGTTTCTGCATGCAACATTAGAGGGTTATGGCTGAACGATACATTCGAGTGTTACCAAAAATGTACATTACATTCAAGGTTTATTGAAAATGAATGCTACATTTGAGGTTTACCGAACGATACATTCTAGGGTTATTGAGTAAAGTGTTACTGAATTAACACAATACATTTGAGGGTTTTAGAGAGGGAAAAGTTCAGGTTTGGAAGTCCATCTCTAATTATAATCACGTTACAAGTACACTGCAGACAAGAGAAAGCCAAGCCACTTTTTTTGTAGCATTCCTGCCTGAAGCCTGAGCTTTTCTCAAATATTTATTTCTAATGATGTGTTTGAGACTCTGTTTCACCATATAGATTTAACCAGGAAACTTTGTTAATAATGTGTGTGTATATATTTAAGCAAAAAAAGGTTGGGTGCGAGGTGCTGCTGGGAGCAGGGGGGGAGGGTCCGACTAGTGGCACAAACAAGTGCCTTTTGGGGCTCAAGGGGTCCCTCAGCTTGAAAACTGGGACCCCCCTACCTGGCACTTATAAGTGCTCTTGAATGTGCTTCTTTAAATAATCTGACAGTCTGGGCTGGAGTTTGAGGGGAGACATAGACTCATAGATAGACACATGCTACCGCCCCCTCCCAATCATCTGCCAAGGCAGACAGCACATAGTTAAGCTTTAAAGCTCCAAAACCTCATTACTGACCACCAATTCTCATAAATAATTTAAGTTTAAGCTGTGTTGCATGTCAGCTCCCAGTGTCAGTAAAGGAAAGAAATTCAGCAGCAGAGGAGTCTTCTGTTCCTTGCCCATGGTAGAGCTAGAGGCACACACTGTGCCACTTAAGAGCATAACTTACTAATAGCTTTTGTGGCAACCCAAATTTTTCATTGGAGACCAGCCTGGGGGGGCATTTGACCCTAAGCCTACTGGGCCAGTTCTCCCTTGGTTTTGGCCAATTCGAGGGTTACTGAACAATACATTCGAGGGTTTCCGAAAGATACATTCTAGGGTTACCGAACGATACATCCGAGGGTTACCGAAATAGAACAATACATTCAATGGTTAATGAAAGTCAAATGCTACATTCGAGGGCTACCAAAAATGAACGCTACATTTGGGGTGGCTGAACGATACATTTGAGGGCTACCGAAAATGAACAATACATTTGAGGGTTACCAAAAACGAACGCTACATTTAAGAGGTTCCCCAATGATACATTCAAGGGTTATTGAAAACCGAACAATACATTTGAAGGTTATCGGGGAAATGCCGCATTCAAGGGTTATGGACGAAATTGAAGGTTAGCGAATGGTACATAAATTCGAACTATGAAAGTTTGGTTTCTGTTTCAAGTCCATCTCTATTCATAATCAGGTTACAACAAGTACACGGCAGATAAGAGAAAGCCAAGCTACTTTTTTGCAGCATTCCTGCCTAGAGCCTGAGCTTTTCTTAAATATTTATTTATAATGATGTGTTTGAACATCTTGGAGAGATGTTGAGTTTCAGACACTGTTTCACCATATAGATTTAACCAGAAAACTTTGTTTTTAATGTCTATGTAAAAAAAAGGTTAGGTGTGAGGTGCTGCTAGGTAGGAGAGGAGGGCGTGTCCCACTAGTAGCACCAACAAGTGCCTCTTGTGACTACCTCTGGTCCTATAAAATACCTTTTCAGGTCTCTGTCTTCTTTTTTCAGCCAACTTCCCAGGCATTTTGATCCCGGGGTCTTCTGTCTTCATCATCACTCAGATGGCTTCTGAGTTCTGTGCAGGTTTGCGCTTCTTCATATAGGATTGCTGAAAGACCAAATCCAATTTTGATTGCTTAAGATTTCAATCCTAGCTATCATATGATCACATATTGTAAGATTTTATTAAAATATGATTGATCAATATGTAATCATATGCTAGGATTGAAATATGTGACCATATGATTGCTTAAAGGGCATTTCCACCCCTAAAACTATCATTTCACCCACTACTGGCCCCACTCTTTAGTGCATAAAAATCCTTACCTTACATCCTTGCTCCAAACGGCTGCCCTGCAATGTTCCCCCAAAGTCCAAGAAACTATCCACCAGGAGCCTAGCAGAGTCCATATAGGACTCTGCCTCCTGTCTCTCCTCTGGGAGAATTTTGCCATGCGTACTGCAGCCCTCCCTCTTTCTACTGTTTTGGTATAACTCCCCCTAGCACAAAATCCATTTGTCATATTGTAGGGCTTCCTCCACCAGCCCCAACCTCATTATTATTATCTCCAGAAACTCCCCCGATCTTTACTTACCTTCCCTCTTTCCTCCGCCATTCTGAACTACCGGCAGCCGTGTCCGTGATTGGTGCCTCTGATCCAATCACAGACGCAGCTTATGGTCTGGACCCCTGCTTGCAGTTTCATGCAAGCAGAGGCCTGGGACAGTGTGTCGGAGGATAGAGTGAAGGTAAGTAAAGATCAGGGGAGTTTCTGGAGATAATAAAAATGCGTTTGGGGCTGGTGGTGGAAGCCCTACAATATATCAAATTTTTTTTTTAAAGGGTGGAAATGCCCTTTAAGATTTCAATCCCAGCAATCATATGGTTACATATTGACCAATCATATTTTAATATTTTATTTAAATTTTATTGGTCAGTATGTAACCATATGATTGCTATAATTGAAATCTTAAGCAACCAAAATTGGATTTGGTCTTTCAGCAATGCAAACCAGCTTGGAACTCAGAAGTCATCTGAATGATGATGATGAAGACAGAAGATTCTGGGCTCAAGATGCAAGTGGCAGTGGCATTAGTTTCAGCAGCGAAAAAAAAACATGTTTTGGAGATCTGAAAAGGCGACAAGAGAAAAAAACTACCGCCGCACCACTGCAGTGAGACATTTTGCTGCAAATTATTGACTTTATAAATAAGGTGTGTGGTGTGTGTGTGTGTGTGTGTGTGTTTCGAGCTGCTTTCTTCACCTAAGCATGGTAGTCCAAGCTTTTGAGTATTGCTGCGCATGTTCCTTTATGTGCAGGTAGAATTGTAGTACTGGAGTCTTTTTTTGATAAATGTTAAAGCTCTTCTTTTCTATGTGGTCAGGTTCGGGAATGGAGGTTTATCACTGGCTAAGGCTGCAGATACCTTAAGGCAAAATTAATACAATGGAGAACTTTTTTGGCCTTTCCTTTCCCTTGCAGTTCTTGGTTTGTGAATCCCATTACTTTTTTCCATATAACAACAACAACAGGTGTTGAAGTCAGGCTCTGTTCTAGTTGTATTTTAAAACATCAACTGTAATATGTTTCTGTCACACTTGTTCATTAAGGAGTTGTTTTTATGGAAACCAGATGTATGCTGCATGGCACTAGCCTTTGATGCTGGTATCTGAGGTTAAAATGCAAGTGGTTACTTTAGACTGCCAATTTTATGCTGTTTTTTCCTATTGCCTTGTACAGCAATAGGGAAAGCCAGCAAGTATGCCATGCATTTTGTTAAGGGTCTCATTTTTCCAGGTCACGGTATTGTATATGTAAGTTATTTATTTAGATCAATGAATTTGAAGTTTAGTTCTTGACGTTTCCCTAGTCATATGACTGGCTTTCTCAATTCAAAATGACTTGTACACGGATTGCGGATATTGTTATGTTTTAGGGTATCTTTTCTTTAGCATTAATTTGATTTTTAAAGCAGATCTAACAATATTATTTTTGGGGTAGTTTGTTAAAATGCGCAGAAATACTTTTATAATAAGAACATCCTTAAAATGAAAATTTCCTATAAAAACAAAACTCATTTTATGTAGGTATTAATAATTTGGTATGTCTCGCTCATAATAACATTTTTACATGTTTCAATAAAGCGGAGAATTAATCAATAATTTTTATAAGGTTTTGATGAAAAAAACTGTTGCCCATCAGAAATACTCGCCTCATGTTTTTGCTTTGTTTTAAACCCCCATGCAAATTCGGAGAGTCTTTGGCTGAGAAGGTTTTGCTTTAGTTCATGTATCCCTCCATAATGATAGCTGTGGCTATCATCACCTGTTCATTGTGGCCTATTGCATTGATTTGATATGTAATTGAGCTTACATCTCTTTAGCTAATCGAGATTAGTGAATAGCTTTAGTCTATTGTAATTTGCGAGAGATCTATCTATTTAAACCACGAATTTAACTCAAAAAACGATATTTGGCATCCATTTCTCAATTCTTTACCGTGGAGCGTGAGAAAGGCTTATCTCGACCTCACCTGGTTGAATCTAGGTAACCCAGAGGAACTGAATTAACGGTTAAAAAAATAAACCGTTACACGTCGCACACGAATAATCGACCAAAGCGCTCCTATCGCCAAGCCGCTTCTTCACTGACAGCCGCTCGTCCCACCACGCGCCAATACAAAAGATAGGCCCGTGTTCGGGACAGAACAGCTGTTCTGTGCTGGAGTGACTTGCGAAAGGAGCACGATAAGTGAAGATCCAGTTCCCCGAGCGTACTATTATTCACAGGGAGGTGGAAAAAAGTGTTCTCACCTCCCTGTGAATAATAGAAAGGATGCCAAATAACACGCCTTTTAACAAATTCAATTAAATCAATGCATTTGTGGTTAATGTACATAAACAATGGCTGAGATGATGTGAAAAAAGTCAGGTTAACCCTTTGTACATATACATAGAATTGAACCCAACAGAAAAATACTTATTTCATAAGAGAACATTGTTATTATTATTGTGGATTTATAAGCGTCACACATCTTGTGTAGTGCTTTACAATTACAGGTATACATTCACATCAAGCCCTGCCCCAAAGAGATTAAGCACATTTTTTGACACATACAACCTATCAGTATGTCTTTATGATTGTGGGGAGAAACCAAGTGCCCAGAGGAACCACACACAACACGGGGGGAACATACAAACTCCTTGCAGATGTGTCACAAGGTGGATTCAAACTCGACTTCAAAGCATCATTGCTACTAACTGAGCCACCGGGCTGCCCATATAATAAAAAGCCAGTTCTTCATTTCACTCTTCCTTAACATTCCCAGTGGATTATAGTGACATAAGACATTTTAATATCATGGCAAAATGCCCCTGTGCACTTGTTGGGATAGTTCACCATTTATCCACCTGTCCTGCTATTATCAACCAGCATGCCCACTCCTTTTGTCCAATTACCACTAAGGGCTGTCATTGATAACAAAAGCACTAATCAGCAGGCCACTGTGGAAAGAAATAAAGAGAACTGGGCCATACAACTAAAAAAACAGGACATATGAGCTTATGTGGGGGGGGGGAAGCAGAAATTCACAAATATAAAAAGGAAACATTTTTCGGTTGTGAGAGAAAATATAAAATCTGGGTGTATTAAAGCTTAGGCTAGATTTTTGGTAGGTGCGGAAAAAATATCACAGTACTTTTTTGTCCATTTGGTGACTGATGTCCGTTTTTCTTTTCTTCCAGAAAAGACGATTTTGTTAATCTGTGCCTAATTGTTCGGCCTCCTATGGAAGAGATTGGTTGCAACAAACTGTTTTCCATTGCGATTTTCACGGTGACCACAACTAAATTTTGCCGATCTAGCCGGGCCAAATATCTGCCTATGTGTGTCTAGCCTTCATTTTATTTCGGATTGTGGTATGCATTGGAATGAATACCTATGCAAATTTAGGGAGAATATGGAATCTCCATTTAAACAAAGCTAAGTAAGAATTTGACCCTTGTGTTAAATTGCATCAGACACTAGTCATTGAGACAAAATCATCCCCTAACCAGAACCATCCGGAGCAAACAACTCTAGGTTCACACCAGCAAATCTTTCATCCCACCACAACCGATCGCCACTAGCGAGCGGTAACCAGGAACAATCACTGTAGGGTTTGGCAAGTAGCTGTTGCCGGCAGTTCACTGCGACTGTTTGTGCATTCCACAGAGAACAGCCACACTCTTTGTGATTATCCACATACCCATGCATCTGATCTAGATGACAGATGATCAAGATTGTCCGAGGCTGCCCACAAACACACAACCAATTTTTGGCCTGACTGACTGACTTAGAAAAATAGGTCAGTCAGTCCAAAAAGGGATGGTGTATACTCAGCTTAAGATTTATTATTAGCTGTTAGTGGGTGATTGTATTTGAATAGATATAAATAAAGGGTCAGAGGTCACGTCATCTGTTATCTTTTATAAAATTTCTACTACAAGGAAACTGAATTGATTCATGCTCCTATAAACCTATGAGATTTGAATTTTGTTTAGTAAAATAAATCCGTACTAGTAAAAATAGTATCATTTGTACTATTTTTTGTTACTAGGAGGAAAGGACTGACTCTCATTCCCACTGATCAAATAATCTACTATTGTTTCGACTCTTAACAGCTCTTGTTTCTCGTAGAGAAAATCCTCTGGGATGAAATTTCAATGGTTCATTATAGGAGAGGACAAACACTCTATGCTTACATCAATGCTTTAAAATAAGATATTAACCAAGCATTTAGCAGAGTAGAATGGATAATAAGGGCAAAATCAAATCAGTTGAAAACAATAATCACTCACATATTTATTATTTTTACACAACTGTATTTTTTTTTAAACATAATTTGTTGCTATATTAATTAAGCTAAATCCAATGCAAACATTGAATCAAATAGTTTTCAGTACAGGACATTTACCTACCTAACAAAGTTGATAAATTCTGTTGATAAAAGGTCAATCTTATTTTAATGTCTTATTGCTGGTACACACTGTCAATCTTTCCTCCTGACCGACCGTTGGCTTTTGACCTGTCAGCTAGGAGGAAGGACTGTCGGTTGCGGCAAAAGTAGCCGTATCCGATATTTAGGAGGACTGATCGGTGTTCCATAGAGGACCGCATGATCAGTTGTGATTTTCCGACCTATCTGATTTAATGTTGATAAATGTAAGGGTGATGTATTAGGTTTAACAACCCTTGTGGCTCCTACACCATAAACAACTCTGGGCATATTATAAAGGTTTGTTAACTTTTCGCTGCCGTTATCCTGCTATTTTCGAAATATTTTTGCTATTTATAAATGGGCAGGAACGCCGTGAAAAGTTAACGAAGCGTTATCTTTTCGCGGCTATCTGAACAGTTACCGACACTTCTATTTATAAAGCGTGGTAACTGTTACGCACCGCTAATCTCGGCCGTATACTTCACCCACCTTGAAGGTGGCGAAAACAGCCGAGATACCCCCCCGGACGCGGCGGTGGTCACCACTACAAGGGCGCTTCAGGCATATGCCCCCCCGCCCTTTCCCCCCTGGCAGCGGACACCCGCCCCCATCGGCCGCCCCTTCCCAGCAGCCCTCCCAACCCCATCCCGCTCACGCAAACATATGAACAAGCCTAGGAGGGGTGCTGGAGGGCCGAGCAGGGTGTCGCGAACACCCGCCACGCACCCCCTCCCCGCAGCCCTTCCAAGACCCGCCCCGCCTCTGGCGGGAGGGGAAGGGAAGGGCCCGCTGAAGGTGGAGGCACCCTCTAGCAGGGGCCCTGAAAGGGCCTTTTGGGCTTAAGGGGTCCTGCAGCTCGAGCCGGGAACCCCCTCCCTGGTCCTATCAGGCCCTTGCGGCACTTACAAGTGCCCTTCGCGCCCTAAGAAGGGCCTTTGGGCTTAGGGTCCCGCAGCTCCACCAGGACCCCCCTCCCCGCCTTGTAAGGCCCTTGCGCACTGAAAAGTGCCTTTGGCGGGGGTCCCGCAGCCCGAACCGGGACCCCCAGTGAGCAGGTCATAAAAAGCCCTTGGGTGGCATCTTTCTTCCAGTCCCGGCAACACCAGCTCCACTGAGGCCCCGACCCCCGAGAGGATCCCCGTGCGCGATGTTGCCCGTCTTGTATCCGTTGGCACATCTTCGGGCTGGTGACACCAACCCCACTGAGGTCGCCATGCCAGGCAGGCTCACCGTGGCCGCCAGTGAGCCCGCTGGCACTTCTTAGGGCCGCAAGGGCACTTGTAATTGCCGCAATGGCCCTGATAGGGCCGGGGAGGGGGGTTCCCACGCTGTTGCGGGACCCCTTAAGCCCCAAAACCCTTCTCAGGGCCCCCGGGGGTGCCTCCACCACTCCCAGCACCTTCCGATCCCCTCCCTGCCAGCGGCGGGGCAGGGGCTTGGAAGGGCTGCTGGGCTGCTGCGGCCCCTTCCCAGCAGCCCCCTTGCCTCCTGTTCCATATGTTTGCCGCGAGCGGGGATGGGGTTGGGAGGGCTGCTGGGAAGGGGTGGCGGCGGGTGTTCGCCGCTGCTGTGAGGGGCGAGGGCGGGGTGGGCGTATGCCCCGCCCCTGTAGCGGAGGCACCGGAAGGGATTTAAGTCCCTTCGCAGTTTCATCTTCAGGTTAAGAAAGATTTCTTTACAGTGAGATGGTGAAACTGTGGAACTGTCTTCCAGCAGATGTGGTAATAGCAGTTCTGAATAGCTTTAAAATGGGTTAGATAAGTTTCTCAAACTAAAAAACATTGAGAATTACTGGTATTAATACATATACCGCAGTTCTGGTTGATCCAGGGACACTTTCCAATTGTCGTTTGGAGTCAAAAGGAATTCACCCCCCACCCTACCCTTCTTTTTAGCTTTTTCTTTTTTGCCTTCCTCTGCATTAAAGGACAACTATATAAAAAAATAGCATCACCCATTACATGTCCACCACTCCAGCAGCTGAAATCACTTACTCACATTTACAGCCCTGCGCATGCCAAACTTCTCTCAAGGAGAGACAGGAGGCAGAGTCCTTTATGTACTCTGCTATCCTCCTGGTAGCCACTTTTTGGACTTTGGGGTTGGAGAACCATTTGGAGCAGGGATGTAGGTAATAATTTTATTACACTACCGTGGGGCCGTATTGGGGATTATAGTTTTGGGGGTGGACATGCCCTTTAACTCTTAGGTAGGGTTAAAAAGAAGGGTTGAAAGGTTGGACTTGATGGACGTATGTTTTTTTCAACTTCAATTACTATGTTACTATGTCACGGCAGTTGAATATCCCTATACAGAAAACTAGGGTCACAGGATAAAGTCCATTTGTTCAGAAAAAATGGATGACACTGCCAACCTTAGCATTAAACTAAAAAATAGAAAATTAAAAGTACCTCAAAAGATTTAATTTTCTATTAATTAGTAGAATGCTAAGGTTGGCAGCTGTCATCCATTTTTCCTGAACAAATGGACTTTATTCACTGTTGACCCTAGTTTTCTGTATAAGGGATATTCAACTGCCGTGACATAGTAACATAGTAATTGAAGTTGAATAAAAACATACGTCCATCAAGTCCAACCTTTCAACCCTTCTTTTTAACCCTACCTAAGAGTTAAAGGGCATGTCCACCCCCAAAACTATAATCCCCCAATACTGGCCCCACTGTGTAGTGTAATAAAATTATTACCTTACATCCCTGCTCCAAATGGTTCTCCAACCCCAAAGTCCAAAAAAGTGGCTACCAGGAGGATAGCAGAGTACATAAAGGACTCTGCCTCCTGTCTCTCCTTCGAGAGAAGTTTGGCATGCGCAGGGCTGTAAATGTGAGTAAGTGATTTCAGCTGCTGGAAGTGTGGACATGTAATGGGGGTGATGCTATTTTTTTTATATAGTTGTCCTTTAATGCAGAGGAAGGCAAAAAAGAAAAAGCTAAAAAAGAAGGGTAGGGTGGGGGGTGAATTCCTTTTTGACTCCAAACGACAATTGGAAAGTGTCCCGGATCAACCAGAACTGCGTATATGTATTAATACCAGTAATTCTCAATGTTTTTTAGTTTGAGAAACTTATCTAACCCACTTTTAAAGCTATTCAGTGAACTTGCTATTACCACATCTGCTGGAAGACAGTTCCACAGTTCACCATTTCACTGTAAAGAAACTTTCTTTACCTGAAGATGAAACTTGCGAAGGGACTTAAATCCCTTCCCGGTGCCTCCGCTACAGGGGCGGGGCATACGCCCACCCCGCCCTCGCCCCTCACAGCAGCGGCGACCACCCGCCGCCACCCTCCCAGCAGCCCCTCCCAACCCCATCCCCGCTCGCGGCAACATATGGAACAGGAGGCTAAGAGGGGCTGCTGGGAAGGGGCCGCAGCAGCCCAGCAGCCCTTCCAAGCCCCTGCCCCGCCGCTGGCAGGGAGGGGATCGGAAGGGCCTGCTGGGAGTGGTGGAGGCACCCTCCAGCGGGGGCCCTGAGAAGGGCCTTTTGGGGCTTAAGGGGTCCCGCAACTCGAGCTGGGAACCCCCCTCCCCGGCCCTATCAGGGCCATTGCGGCACTTACAAGTGCCCTTGCGGCCCTAAGAAGTGCCAGCGGGCTCACTGGCGGCCACGGTGAGCCTGCCTGGCATCGGCGACCTCAGTGGGGTTGGTGTCACCAGCCCGAAGATGTCGCAACGGATCAAGACGCCGGCAACATCGGCCACAGGGGTACCTCTCGGGGGTCGGCGGCCTCAGTGGAGCTGGTGTTGCCGGGACTGAAGAAGAAGAAGATGCCACCCAAGGCTTTATGACCTGCTCACTGGGGGTCCCGGTTCGGGCTGCGGGACCCCCGCCAAAGGCACTTTTCAGTGCCGCAAGGGCCCTTACAAGGGCCGGGGAGGGGGGTCCTGGTGCGAGCTGCGGGACCCCTTAAGCCCCAAAGGCCCTTCTTAGGGCCGCAAGGGCACTTGTAAGTGCCGCAAGGGCCCTGATAGGACCAGGGAGGGGGTTCCCGGCTCGAGCTGCAGGACCCCTTAAGCCCCAAAAGGCCCTTCTCAGGGCCCCTGCTAGAGGGTGCCTCCACCCTTCCAGCGGGCCCTTCCCTTCCCCTCCCTGCCAGAGGCGGGGCAGGGTCTTGGAAGGGCTGCTGGGGAGGGGGTGCGTGGCGGGTGTTCGCGACCACCTGCTGCGGCCCCTTCCCAGCAGCCCCTCCTAGGCTCCTGTTCCATATGTTTGCCGTGAGCGGGGATGGGGTTGGGAGGGGCTGCTGGGAAGGGGCGGTGGCGGGTGGTCGCCGCTGCCACGGGGGGAAAGGGCGGGGTGGGCATATGCCCTGAAGCGCCCCTTCGTAGTGGTGACCACCCGCCGCGATCCAGGGGGGGTATCTCGGCTGTTTTCGCCACCTTCAAGGTGGTGAAGTAATACGGCCGAGATTAGCGGTGCGTAACAGTTACCACCGCTTTATAAATAGAAGTGTCGGTAACTGTTCAGATAGCCGCGAAAAGATAACGCTTCGTTAACTTTTCACGGCCGTTCCTGCCCATTTATAAATAGCAAAAATATTTGCGAAAATAGCAGGAATAACGGCAGCGAAAAGTTAACAAACCTTTATAAATATGCCCCAGAGTTGTTTATGGTGTAGGAGCCACAAGGATTGTTAAACCTTAAATACATCACCTTACATTTATCAACATTAAATCAGATAGGTCGGAAAATCACAACTGATCATGCGGTCCTCTATGGAACACACGATCAGTCGCTCCTAACTATCGGATACGGCTACTTTTGCCGCAACCGACAGTCCTTCCTCCTAGCTGACAGGTCAAAAGCCTCGAACGGTCGGTCAGGAGGAAAGATTGTACAGTGTGTACCAGCAATAAGACATTAATAATAAGATTGACCTTTTATCAAACAGAATTTATCAACTTTGTTAGGTAGGTAAATGTCCCCTGTACTGAAAACTATTTGATTCAATTGTTTTGCATTGGATTTAGCTTTAATTAATATAGCAACAAATTATGTTTAAAAAAAAAATACAGTTGTGTAAAAATAATAAAATTGTGAGTGATTATTGTTTTTCAACTGATTTGATTTTGCCTCTTATTATCCATTCTACTCTGCTAAATTGCTTGGTTAAATATCTTATTTTAAAGCATTGATGTAAGCAATAGACTGGTTTGTGCCTCTCCTATAATGAACCATTGAAATTCTAATCCCAGAAGGATTATTCTCTACGAGAAACAAGAGCTGTTAAAGAGTCGAAAACAATAGTAGATTATTTTTGATCAGTGGGACATGAGAGTCAGTCCTTTCCTCCTAGTAAACAAAAAATAGTACAAATGATACTATTTTTATACAGTACGGATTTATTTTACTAAACAAAATTCAAATCCTCATAGGTTTATAGGAGCATGAATCAATTCATGTTTCCTTGTAGTAGAAATTTTATAAAAGATAACAGATGACGTGACCTCTGACCCTTTATTTATATCTAGGTTCAAATACAATCACCCACTAACAGCTAATAATAAATCTTAAGCTGAGTATACACCATCCAATCTTTTTGGACTGACTGACCTATTTTTCTAAGTATCAGTCAGTCAGGCCAAAAAATTGGTTGGTGTGTTTGTGGGCAGCCTCGGACAATCTTGATCATCTGTTCATCTAGATCAGATGCATGGGTATGTTGGATAATCACAAAGAGTGTGCTGTTCTCTGTGGAATGCACAAACAGTCGCAGTGAACTGCCGGCAACAGCTACTTGCCACAACCCTACAGTGATTGTCCTGGTCTACCGCTCGCTAGTGGCGATCGGTTGGTTGGGATGAAAGATTTGCTGGTGTGTAACCTTAGAGTTGTTGCTCCGGATTGGTTCTGGTTAGGGGATGATTTAGTCTCAATGACTAGTGCTGTAGCAATTTAACACAAGGGTCAAATTCTTACTTAGCTTTGTTTAAATGGAGATTCCATATTCTCCCTAAATTTGCATAGGTATTCATTCCAATGCATACCACAATCCAAGAAATAAAATGAAGGCTAGACACACATAGGCAGATATTTTGGCCCGGCTAGATCGGCAAAATTTAGTTGGTCACCGTGAAAATCGCAATGGAAAACAGTTTGTTGCAACCAATCTCTTCCATAGGAGGCCGAACAATTAGGCACAGATTAACAAAATCGTCTGTTCTGGAAGAAAGAAAAACGGACATCAGTCACCAAATGGACAAAAAAGTACTGTGATATTTTTCCCGACCTACCAAAATATTCTAGCCTAAGCTTCTAATACACCCAGATTTCATATTTTCTCTCACAACCGAAAAATGTTTCCTTCTTTTATATTTGTTTGAATTTCTGCTTCCCCCCCCCCCCCACATAAGCTCCATATGTCCTGTTTTTTTAGTTGTATGGCCCAGTTCTCTTTTATTTTCTTTCCACAGTGGCCTGCTGATTAGTGCTTTTTGTTAATCACTGACAGCCCTTAGTGGTAATTGGACAAAAGGGAGTGGGCATGCTGGTTGATAATAGCAGGACAGGTGGATAAATGGTGAACTATCCCAACAAGTGCACAGGGGCATTTGTGCCATGATATTAAAATGTCTTATGTCACTAAATAATCCACTGGGAAATGTTAAGGAAGAGTGAAATGAAGAACTGGCTTTATTTAATATGGGCAGCCCGGTGGCTCAGTTAGTAGCAATGATGCTTTGAAGTCCTGAGTTTGAATCCACCCTTGGACACATCTGCAAGGAGTTTGTATGTTCCCCCCGTGTTTGTGTTGGTTTCCTCTGGGCACTCTGGTTTCCCCCCACAATCATAAAGACATACTGATAGGTTGTATGTGTCAAATAAATGTGCTTAATCTCTTTGGGGCAGGGCTTGATGTGAATGTATACCTGTAATTGTAAAGCACTACACAAGATGTTGACGCTATATAAATCCACAATAATAATAACAATGTTCTCTTATGAAAATAAGTACTTTTTCTGTTGGGTTCAATATCTATGTATATGTACAAAGGGTTAACCTGACTTTTTTCACATCATCTCAGCCATGTCTTATGTACATTAACCACAAATGCATTGATTTAATTGAATTTGCTTAAAAGGCGTGTTATTTGGCATCCGTTTCTATTATTCACAGGGAGGTGAGAACACTTATTCCCACCTCCCTGTGAATAATAGTACGCTCGGGGAACTGGATCTTACCTTATCGTGCTCCTTTCGCAAGTCACTCCAGCACAGAACAGCTGTTCTGTCCCGAACACGGGCCCTATCTTTTGTATTGGCGCGTGGTCGGGACAGAGCGGCTGTCAGTGAAGAAGCGGCTTGCGATAGGAGCGCGGTAAGGTAAGTTTCAGGTCCCCTGAGCGTACCATTATTCACAGGGAGGTGAGAATAAGCTTTCTCACCTCCCTGTAAATAATAGAAATGGATGCCAAATACTTGTTTTTTTGAGTTAAATAGATAGATCTCTCAAATTACACTATACTAAAGCTATCACTTAATCTCATAGCTAAAGTATGTAAGCAAACCATATCAAATCATGCAACTGCACAATAACAGGTGATGATAGCCAAGCTAATCTATGGAGGGAAAATGAATAAGCAAAATCCTTCTCCGCCAAGACCGAATGCTGGGTGTAAAACAAAGCAAAACAGCAGGGAGTATCTATGGGCAACATTTCACAAAACAATACATAGAAATTCTCCTTTATTGAACCATTAAAAATATTATTAGGAGAACCAAATAAATGGTAGAATGGTCTCGATCGTATTTTCGATAACTTTCAAAAATAGCCTCAAACGTTTGAAAATTCTCGAAAATACGATCGAGACCATTTTCGAGTTTCCGATTGTATTTTCAAGGATTTTAGAATGTTTGATGCTATTTTCGAAAATGATAGAAAATAGCTCCGTACATTTGAAAATTATCGAAAATTCGCGCTCCGAAGCCCCAAAATCCGGACGATCTGTTCATTTTGGACCCAGATCCCATCTCTAATATATATCTATCTATATATATATATATAGAGAGAGAGAGAGAGAGAGAGAGAGAGAGAGAGAGAGAGAGAGAGAACCCCAAAACCCCATTTTCATTTTACAGTAATTACCTATTTCCCTAATGCTCTTGAAATGACTTACAGGTCCTGATCGTTCCTGAGACCTGCCAGCAATGGTAACTGGGTCTGGTAATGTGTAGAAATAGATACTACCTTACATTAAAGGTCAACTGTAGTGTCCAAGCTCTGCCCCACCTCAGTCTGGGATTAATCCAAAAGTGCTTATAACAGAACATGTTTTCTCATTGGTTATGTCTTGGGCAGAAGAGGGAGGACGTGAATACGTTTTAATGGATGAGGTGTGCAAATGGTGCAAGCTAAGTGTTTTGCAGCACATCAGGTTTATAAAATCACCTGACACTCCTTGCTTTATAGTTAATATTTTAGGCAGTTTATATTTTAAGTTCACAAATTTTAGAATATTAGGGCTAGGCCACACTGATGCGCTTTTTTTCCGTTTCTGCTTACGTTTTTTTCATATGATTGAAAACGCAGCAACGCACCAAAAATGCGCGTTTTCGGGTGCGTTGCGATTGCAATTTGCGTTCCGCATTTTAAATCGTAATCGCATATGTTTTTCAATACTTAATGAAAAAAACGCATGCGCAAACGCAACAAAATCGCACATGAAATTGCATGCGATTGCGTTGCAGTGTGGCCGTGCCCTTATTGTGTGTTTCTTCCCCCAAGAGATTGAGTGTGGTTTTGGGCTGTGGTCTGTGTTGGGGGGGGGGGGGGGAGATGGAAAGTCCAGCCCTGATTATAGCTTGTATTAATAAAGTCAGCGAGTATATATTTAACATATCATAAACAGACCATGTGTATACACCAATTTGAAGGGAGTTTTTGAGCCGAGCCAGGGATGTGTAAGGGGGAATAGAATAAAAGTGGAGTTGTGATACCTTTTGTTGGCTAACTAGACAATGAAAATAGCAAGCTTTCGGGAGTTCTAAGCCTCCTTCATCAGGCAGGAAGGGGGCTTAGGACTCCCAAAAGCTTGCTATTTTTGTTGTTGTATCACAACTCTGCTTTTATTCTCTTACTTATGTCTAACACGGTACAATTCCCAATACCATCGGTTTGGGCCTAGGCACTCCTTGTTGGCAACGTGCCACCAATGTTGAAGGTGCAGCTCCCGTTCGCCTCTACCTGTGACTCTCACTAAGCACAGCATTAGTATTGGAACGCACATTGTCTCAGTTCAATGTTATAAACACTGACACGTTGAGAGCCTATGTCCTCATCATAACTGATGAAGGAGACATAGTGCTCTCCGAAACGTTTTCATGTGTGTGTTATAATAAACAGTTTGAAACTGAGGACAAGTGTGCGCTTCCAATACTAATGCTTGTGCTAACACGGTACAAACCTCAACTATTGCTTTGACTAAGGGGGAATAGGAATAAACAGGAATATAGGAATTATTATCGTGTAGGAAACACGATATAGGAATTATTATAGGGAGGTTAGAAACAAATAGAAGAAGCTAGTGATATAAGATCTATGGTTGAAATTTTGGGAACGCTACAGGAAGCGTTAGAAAAAAGATAATTTCCAAAACAGAGGCACTACAGCAGATGTTTTAAGTCAAATCTGGACAAATTAAATGGCCAATTTTATAAGTGTCAGTCAGTTATAGTAGGCAAATTACACACCATGTGTGGTAATGCAGTGTTGTGAAATGCATTGAAAATAAATGAAGGCTTATAATATTAAATTTATAATTGTGAATAGTGCAGGGTATGTAATGCGCTACTCAAGGTTTCAAGATCTGTTTTAATTTAATTTGAGCAAAACTAGAGGAATTTTTATGGCTTTATTTTCCAATCATTTCTGTGTTCTATAAATAGTTCCTTTGGTCCTAACCATGCCACACCCAGTAGCCTATGCCCTGTAGTAATTCTTTTGCATGGGATTATTAAAGCAAGAGTGAATGAACAAAGGTTACTGTAAATAAGGCAGAATCTGCAAGCGGACATATGAACATGTTTATGTAAAAAGATGCAAAATGAAAATGTTATATTAAAGGAGAATTGTTGGAGGGTATGCATGCATATTCCATAATACTGATACAGAGGGCTGCCTGTGGGAAATTTTGCATAAATAGAAACAAACTCTTGTTACCCCAATTGTGAGTTATTAAAAATCTCCAGAAGATATCAAGGAATCCCATGATTATTAAAAAAGTTGAGGAATTAGGACATATGATTTTTCACAGTTCATTTTATCCTTAAATGTTAATGTAAAAAGTTCACCATTGCCTATTATACATATTTTAATGAGTTACACATTTTAATGAGTTAATGAGAAACATCTACTAAAATAATACCTTTTATTGGCTTTAATTAACTAAATTGATTAAAAAGCTTTTGAAACACTTAGGGGAATATTTATAAAGAGGCGTTAATACCACCCAAAAATTACCACCGCACATCGCCACAGCGAAAATAATGTTTTCGCCATATTTATTAAGGCGATCCACATTGACGCGAAAAGCATTACCACGGCGATGTGCTGCGGTTATTTGAACTCCCTTTGCGGTGATACTGTACTTAGTTCAATGCACTAACAGGGAGATTCAATAAAAGTTCTTAATGTTTAAAATGGTGCTAATTTTGCCCCAACCAATCAGATCTTATTTAACATTTGAAAGCTAACATCTGATTGGTTGGGGCAAAATTAGCACCATTTTAAACGATAAGAACTTTTATTGAATAATCCTGTAAATATAGTAACGTGGCAAAGAGAGCTTAAATCCGCTGTAAGGAGCAGGGGACTGGGAGGGTCTGCTGGGAGAGGATTGCGCTGCTGGTGGTCAAATCCACCGCTAGAGGGGTGTACGTCACCCCTCCTTCGCCCCCCCCCCCCCGTGGTGGCGACCACCAGCTACACAACCAGTTCCCTGCTCTTGCGGCACTTACAAGTGCCCTTGTGGCTCTGACAAGAGCCCTTTGGTACCTAAGGGGTCCCGCAGCTCGAACCAGGACCCCTCTTCCCCAGCGCTTATAAGTGCCCTTGGAAGGGCCATTGCAGCCCTGAGAAGGGCCTTTGGTGCTTAAGGGGTCCTGCAGCTCGAACCAGGACCCCGCTCTCCAGCCCTATCAGGGCCCTTGCGGCACTTAAGGGTTGCCGCAGCTTGAACCGGGACCCCTCTTCCCCATCACTTAAGCCATTGTGCCATTGTGGCCCTTGGAAGGGTCATTGCAGCCCTGGGAAAAACCATAGGGGCTTAAGGGGTCCTGCAGCTAGAACCGGCACCCCGCTTCCTGGCCCTATCAGGGCACTTAAGGGTTCCCGCAGCTCGAACCGGGACCCCTCTTCCCCGGCACTTATAGTTGCCCTTGTGGCCCTGAGAACCCCCTCCATGGCCCTTGTAAGGACTCTTGTGGCACTCAGAAGTGCCTTTGTTGGGGGTCCCGCAGCTCAAACCGGGACCCCGTCAGCTCTTAAAAGAGCCATGGGGTGGCGTCTTCTTTCTTCCATCCGTAGACACCAACTCCGCTGAGGCCGCCAACCCTGAGAAGTACCCCTGCGGCCGCCAAGGGTCTTGATCCGAAGTCTTCATTCTCCACAGCTAGTGACACCAACAACGCTGAAGTCGCCGATGCCAGGCAGGCTCACTGCAGCCGCCTATTATTCACAGGGAGGTGGGAATAAGCGTTTACACCTCCCTGTGAATAATAGAAACCGATTCTATGTACTTTAATATCCTGATTTCCTAAACTTAGTGTTCCTTTAATAGCGATTTTGGCGAAAAAGGGGGGAAACTCGGCTGCGAAAAGTTAACGGCCGTTTATAAATATGCCCCTTAGGCTTCTTCCTCAGGAACAATACAATAGTGAATCTTGTAAAGCACACTGTTTTATCCATACTAGGAAAAACCCTTACTGACAACCACACAATTTAAAACAACTGCTTGTAAGAAGTTCCCTAACAGGCCCTGCATAAAATGGAGCATCTCCCTATTTGCAGAAAAAGTGTGAAACCTGCAAGTACATCCACATCGAAGACAAGATACCAATACCAGGTTCCCAACATTGGTTTGGAATAAAGGGAACTTTCTCTTGCAAATCATCAAATGTAGTATTCTTGTAGAATTTTATGTTCTAGGTGCCCCCCAGAACTATATGTAGGAGAAACTGGACAGACCCTGAGGCAAAGGATGAACTCACATAGATTCAACAACAATAAATGAAATGTCCCTGTGGGTGCCCATTTCTGCAGTCAAGGGCACAGTCTGAAAGACTTAAAAGTCACGGTGCTCAAAAGGAGAGGTAAGAATGGGAATGTAAACTTATAAAACAAATTTGGAACTCTGGACTCTACAAAGATCTAAACTTTGTGTCATATGGGGAGATTCAATAAAAGTTCTTATCGTTTAAAATGGTGCTAATTTTTCCCCAACCAATCAGATTTTAGCTTTCAAATGTTAAATAACATCTGATTGGTTGGGGCAAAGTTAGCACCATTTTTAAAAGTGAGAACTTTTATTACATCGCCCTATGTTTCTAATCTATCAGGGCGATGCACCAACGGGCGCACTGCTCCTGTTTTGGAGTTAAAGTCACCCAACCAATGTTATATTGACTTAAACTCCTTCCTTGCGGCAGCTGCCGTGGCTAACGCGAAAGTTAACAGCGCAGCCCCTGCAAGCGATGTTATATGCCCAAATCTGCATTTTATTGTGGCACTTTCAACACCAGCTAATAGCTGGCGTTGAAAGTGCAAGAATAGAACAGCGCCAGGTAGCGATGTTCCGAGCGCCGCTATCGGCATATAACATATAGCACCGGGTTGCCAATAGCGGCGCTCGGTGCATGGCCCTGTAAATGTCATGTAGAATTAATCAGACCAAATTCCTCAAAACCACCCAAGCCCATAAATATCTCATTTATACCGAACCCTCCATTGACACTAGACACTAGTGTCTGACCGTTTGTTTAACCTTTGCCAATTTTTTTATTGCTGCCTGTGATCATTGAATGTGTATTTACTCATTTCCAGGCATGGGGGCAAAAGATAACATCTGTGTAATGTCAGTAAGTCTTTGTTCTAGTATGTATGTGAAGATATCTTGGATATAAAGTAATACCTTTTATTGGCTAACTAAAATGATTGAAAATGCAAGCTTTTGAAGCACTAGGCTTCTTCCTCAGGCATGATACAATACTGAATCTTATAAAGCACTCTATTTTATACATACTAGAACAAAGACTTTCTGACATTACACAGATGTTATCTTTTGCACCCATGCCTGATTGGCAATGGCTGTCGTAAATAAAACAGTAAATACACATTCAATGATCACAGGCAGTAATAAAAGAATTAGCAGGGGTTAAATAAACAGTTAGATACACTTCACCTCTAGTGTCCATGGAGGTTCTGGTATAAATGAGATATTTATGGGTTTGGGTGGTTTAGAGGAATTTAGTCTGATTAACTCTACATGACATTAAGATTAGAAACATAGTGACACATAAAGTTTAGATCTTTGTTGAGTCCAGAGTCCAGAGTCCCAAATTTTTGTATAAGTTTACATTCCCATTCTAACCTCTCCTTTTGGGATCTGAAATTTCCCATAAGCACTGTGACTTTTAGGTCTTTCAGGCTGTGTCCTTGGCTGCAGAAATGGGCACCCACAGGGACATCTCGTTTATTGTCATTAATTGTGAATCGATGAGAGTTCATACTTTGCCTCAGGGTCTGTCCGCATTTTCAATCATTTTAGTTAGCCAATAAAAGGTATTACTTTATATCCAAGATGTCTTCACTTTCATCTATGGCTAACACGATACAATTCTCTACTACTTCTAGTATGTATAAAACAGTCAGTCAGGGTTATTCAATAAAAGTTCTTATTGTTAAAAATGGTGCTAATTTTGCACCAACCAATCAGATGTTAGCTTTCAAATGTTAAACAATTTCTGATTGGTTGGGGCAAAATTAGCACCATTTTTAATGATAAGAAGTTTTATTGAATAACCCTGACTGACTGTTTTATACATACTAGAAGTAGTAGAGAATTGTATCGTGTTAGCCATAGATGAAAGTGAAGATATCTAGGATATAAAGTAATACCTTTTATTGGCTAACTAAAATGATTGAAAATGCGGACAGACCCTGAGTATGCTTTACAAGATTCAGTATTGTATTATGCATGAGGAAGAAGCCTATCAAGGCGATGCAACAACGGGTGCACCGCTCCTGTTTTGGAGTTTAAAGGGACATTAAACTCCCATAATCCATAAAAATAACTATTTTCCATTCGTTTCTATTATTTACAGGGAGGTGAGAATGCTTATTCTCACCTCCCTGTGAATAATAGGACGCTCGGGGGGTCTGGAACTTACCTTACCGCCACTCCACTGCAAGCGCTGCTCCTTCACTGACAGCCGCTCTGTCCCGACTGTGCACCCTTTCTTAGGCGCATGCGCACCAATACAAAAGATAGGGCGTGCGATCGGGAACGAACAGCTATTCTGTGCAGTAGCGGCTTGCGAGTGGAGCGGCGGTAAGGTAAGTTCCAGGTCCCCCGAGCGTCCTATTATTCACAGGGAGGTGAGAATAAGCGTTCTCACCTCCTTGTGAATAATAGAAACGAATGGCAAATAGTTATTTTTATGGATTTAGTATTCCTTTAAGTCACGCTAACCGATGTTATATCGGTTAGCATGACTTAAACTCCTTCCTTGCGGCGGCTGCGTGGCTAACACAAAAGTTAACCTCGCAGCCACCGCAAACGATGTTATATGGCGAAATCTGCATTTTATTGCGGCACTTTTAATGCCAGCTAATAGCGCCAGGTAGCAATAATCCGAGCGTCGCTATCGCCATATAATATCGCCGGGCTATTTGCACCGGGTTGCTCAGTGTATCACCCTGTAAGTGCTTCAAAAGCTTGCATTTTCAATAATTTTAGTTAGCTAATAAAAAATGGTATTTTATATCCAAGATGTCTCTATTTTCATTAATGGTACAATTCTCTACAACAAACATTAATAATATACAGTATCTCACAAAAGTGAGAACACCCCTCACATTTTTGTAAATATTTTATTATATCTTTTCATGATACAATACTGAAGATATGACCCTTATAAATAAAAAATGTCCAAGTTTTGCCCAATTAGCCATTTCCCTCCTTGGTGCCATGTGACTTATCAGTGTTACAAAGTCTCAACTGTATATTTTATATATATAAATGAAATTAAGAAGGCAAGTAGCTGGGAGTTGCATGAATATAAAGCCCCATTCAACTGTGTTAAGTTTTGTGCTACAAGGTAGCGTAAAACTTAACACTAAGGAATCTAACTGGTTTTACCAGGCCACCTTTCCGCAGCGTTTTCTGTTCTGGCACATTCAGTTGTAATTTAACAAAAAAAGGCCAGGCCAGGCTGTTGTGCGAACATCTATCAAATGTCATGATAACATCTAAAGGTAAGGAATGTAGTAGTAACCGGAAGTTCGGGTCCGGTCTTTTAAACAGCTGATCGCGTATATGGTTCATTCATATGCATGATCAGCTGTTTATAAACAATTGATAGTTGAGAGGATTTGTTTAAGGGCCCAGCCTCTAATCTTGCTGGAGGTGCTGGGCCTTTGCAGTTACGTCCTTGAGTCTTGCTAACCATTTCAATACCAGTTACAGTAGCACCACTTTAACCCCTAACTTGTGGTGGCTGAGGGGGAATTGAAAAAGACACCCACGCAGCTGGCACTAGCTATTCAATATTGCCTTTTTTCCCCACAACTTTTTAAAGTTAAAGTTACAGTACTGTTCGGGATTCACCCACAGCTACGTAGCCATTATTAAATTTCTTAGGGCTCTCTAATTGTATTTACTTAAGCTTGTAATGAGTGTTTTTTAGCAGTCGCAAATAGCTGATTTACTGACTATAATCGGTTCCTATCAGTATATTTGAGAAATTGAGGAAGTGATTCATAATTCACTTATTTTAGTACAATTTCACAATGGTTTTATTGTGCATAGTGGCTCAATTTGTAGGTGAACAGGTCTATTTCTCACCTTAGACTGAATGTGGCTGCGGGGAATTTTGAAGCTACCAATCATACAGCATTTTTAAGGATATGTACACTGTAAAATTTGTTTTTCTAAATTGCCCATTACTGAAAAGTATAATTCTTGCCAACTATCATTACCATCTTTTTGTTTATCTTTCCCCTACTTCTTTAGATATCCAGTCGGAAACATCTTACATTTCAGCTGTCAATCAAGTGTCTTTGTACCATAAACTCTTCTGTTATGTGTAGTTCTACTGTACCTCTTCCAATGCTCCCTCATAGGGATTACTGAGCATGCTTGCCCTCACAAGGAGACAAGATAGACTAGCAGTTGGCTGGGGGACTGAGCTTTAGCAAAACAAGAGCTGGATTGAAGTTATTCAGCAGCATAGTAAGAACACACAAGAGTAGGTGTTCCTTACATGTATTCAATTATAGATTCAAATGAGGCAAATTAACAATTTACAATACCAGCAAAGGCCTCATGGTGATGGAATCAAAGACCTAAGAATACCAGCATTGACCTAACAAATGGGCAGAGCTTGTAAAAAATGTTTATAGTTCAAAAATAAAGTATGTGGAGAAACCAAGCTAAAACACAGGCTGTGCTGTGAAAAACTAGTGTTTATTCCCACAGATATTGGTTTCTCCACATCCTTTATTTTTGGACTATAGATATACAGGGGACGGTTGGAATATCTCCTGGATGGTTGATGAAACCCATACGTATACCAGCAGCCTGCCTCACCTATTACGTTGTAAAAAATGTTGCCCTTCTTAAAGGTAGGATAGGCATATATAGTAACATAGTAATTGAGGTTGAATAAAGACATACGTCCATTAAGTCCAACCTTTTCTGTTGTTGGTTTGAAAGGCATAACTGAGAATAACTGAGAATATTACACAGTTCAAACACTGGCTAAAATATATTATAGTTTATTCCTTCATTTCTGAACATGGGTGAATTCCATCTGTAATAAATCCAAGACTAAAAGGTTATGGACTGGCTGGAGATTAAAATAAGCTTTAGATCAAATTTAATTTTACCTAACATATGCGTAGTAATACTACAGATAATCTGGGTACTTAAGATAATTATTACAAACAAGAAAAAGAGATGATCAATGCACATTCCTGGGCGCCATATATCATAATATCTATGCTAGTGCAAACAGTAAAAACATGGGGGGGGGGGGGGGTTCAGGAGAACCCTATGGAGCTGGGATGTGAGGTAAGGATTACACTACACTACATGGTGGGGCCATTACTGGGGGGGATTATAGTTTTGGGGGTGGACATGCCCTTTAATTAATGGTAAAGTGCAAGATTATGTACTTCGATTGCTACTTCTGATCAGCTCCTATTTGCCAGCCAAAGCAGCAGATGAATGTCCACTTGAGCTGATAATCTAACATGTATGGTGGATCCCCAGACATTGTTTATTTAAATTTGTGCCAGATAGGCACAACATTGGGGTGAAGGTGTCGCCAGTGGATCAAGATTGTTGGAACCGTCTGGTATCTTTTTAACCACCCTAACTCCTCCAATTTAATTAATTTACTACCTTTAGCTTATTTTAATATAATTTAATATTTTATAATATAAATATATATTGTAATGTAATATATTAATTATCAAATTCAAGTGATATTTAATAAATCGGAAGTTTGATTAGCCCTTTAATTTAAGGTATTCGTTATCAATTTTCATACAATTCATTGATACATTAAATAAATTGGATGGTTTATATTACATTTATATCTTAATGTAAAAAATCCATTCGCTGTAACAGAAGAGCACACGCAGAGGCAGATCAGTGAGCAGAGGGGTATTAGAGGGCATTAGATCTGCAGCACTCCATATTAACTTTATCAGATGGTTACTCCAAAATGGCACTGGCAGCATCCAACAAGAACAATAGTCCATTTGCAATAGTCCATTTGCATTTTAGGGCAGGAAGAAAGGCAAGGGTAGAAACAACCTGATTAGCACCATGGGCACACATTTCTGTAAGACTGCACAACGACATAAGCTATAAGAAGGAGCATGTGGCATGCCAGTAGTGCATACTTTAGATGAGGACCATGGACCACCAATAATATAAAAGCAATCTATAAGCTTACAACATGCCCAAGATTTGTACCTGCCCCTCATTATACAAACACCACTGCTAGCCTGTATGATATTACTATTTGCCTAGACAACTGCCATCCATTTTGTAGGTGGGTGGGAGGCAATATGGCAACCTAACACTTCATCTTGGCCACTTATGACCAAAAAACTGTTGTGAGACCGGTTAACATTTACAAAGCCTGAAAACAGAATTGGAAGAAATAAGAGAACTAGTGGTAATTTTCTTATTTTTTTTTTTGTACTTTTATAATCCAGTCTGATTCTTCGATATCTGTATAAAGTGGATTTACGGTGTGGTTTATATTCCATATTTGCCTCTCGGAGTATATTACCTTATTATGCTTCATTTTCCTTACCTAAAATGAGGTGAAATAAAGTCTTGACCTTCAACTCAGGCATGATCAATTTTTGCACATTTACTGCTGTGAGCAGACACATTTAAAGAGAATTAACCTCATTTCTGTAGGTCTCCATCCTATAACCCCTCCTGATTAGTTCACCTTTGCATTTAATTTTGCTTCTGCAAGAAAACTGTAATTTGGCACATCACCATTCTGTGTGGGACACTGCATAAAACAGTTTAACTCACATTAATATGATATGTGCAAACATTACAATTTTAGGCACTTGTGAAATAAATACTATTACACAAAAAACATTTCTAGAAAGTGCAGTGAACCAAAGTGAACATAAAATAAATTTGGTATAACTTCTTTTAGTTTTTTTAGCAGCAAGTTTAGGTAAATTTATTTGCATGCAGTTTCTAAAAGACTCTGGTTGTTTGCTTTACTTTCCCTTATTGCAAATAACTACAGGCTAGCTTAAAGGACAACAATACCACAAAAAACAACATCACTCCCATTACATGTCCACACTTCCAGCAGCTGAAATCACTTACTCACATTTACAACCATGCTGCCCTCCCTTAAATATCACACAGCAAAAATGAGTGCTAAAATCCCGCCTCCTAGATGACCCAGGGCCATGATTAACATATCACTTGTCATTGGCTGGTGGGAATGTCTGTTACAACCTCTCTCCTCCTCCTCTTCCAGTCAAGCAAACTTGAAATTGCTAGGATACAGCCTACATAATCAAGCTGATCAAGGGTGGGTGGAGGAGTTTTCTCACATTCTAGCTTTGAGTGACTGTTAGAGGCAGATAGAATTGTTTCACCCCCTTCACAGCATGGCTAATTGAAGGCAGAGAGAGACTCGAAATCCATAAATAAATGTATGGGGAGGGCTACATACCTTTACTCTTTTTAAAGCAACTTAAAAAAATGCATTGAGTCAATAGTTTTCCTTTAATAATGTTAAGCTCCTCAGTAAAACTTGTATGGACACTTATGAAACACATATGCAGCGTGGCTGAGTTGGAATAAAGGTTGTTTTATTGCTATTGCCCTGCTAATTAAATTTATTCAATGTGTCCTTATCAGATCAGATAAGAAAAAAAAGAAGAAAAAAAAAAAAGAAACAAAAGGTCATCAGGGAACTACTAAAATGTCTCAGGAGTGGTGTGTAGGTGCTCTACAGGTATAAATAGATACTAGATAGTGCAAAAGAGGAAGGAAAACCTGTGGCTCTCAAATCAAAATAGTGTGTCAAATACGTTGATTATATACTAAAAACCCTTTATTGTGACAAAGTATGGGCAAAACATACATTTAAAAAAATGTATATATATATACATACACAATGTCCAAGTTAGGATCAAACACCCTCCTAATAATAAATAGATACAAGATGGCTGAAGCTTATCAGATCAGATGACCTGGCAACCTAAGTCATACCCAGGGCTGCATTTTTCACTTGGCCACCTAGATGATGGCGTAGCTATGTGGCCTAGGGGACAAAAAAGTTTAAATCTGGCCCTGGTTATACCATAAATTGCACAATAGCTTGGAACCTCCAGCTTTTTCACTGGACGTTTTTCTTTATGATTAGGCTGCATGTCTGGAGCAGAGTTGTCAGATCAGGGATTTCAATTAAAATCACATGCAGCATGGTTGACTTAGAATTAATGATATTTAATTGCAATCAGTGCTTTGCATTTATTATCCACCTGCACCTTTGTACCATGTTGTTTCTATTAGTGCACCCACACATCCCATCCTGCTAAAGCAATTTAAGGACAAACTGTATGCTACATTTACTTACCAATTAGAAAAGCAAATCAGTATGCATGTACCAGACTCTCTTTAGTACACTCTTGTTACCACACATACTTGTTGGTATGCGTTCTACACTTTAATTAAAAAATACATTTCAGGGAGATTGTAAATAATTTCAGGGGTAATAGAGGTTTTAATAATTGTATTATTATCTTACATTTATTATATTGCATTTTTGTACTATACAGTATGAATCACTAATGATATATGTAGGTGGTAGAGTCAGTTGTTAATTATTAATGGATGCAACTATTAGCCATACCCCGAGGGTATATCAAGGTGGTATTAGAGGTGGATGATCACATTTGAGAAAAGACCAAGCTGTCCGAAACATGTTGTGTGAGAATTTAATAAAAGTTTTTCAGCCAATTGAAATATCCTGAGTAGTTGCTTTATGTCCAAATGGTTCCTCACTATTTACTCTCACTTTGACTTATAATTTCAGGGAGACAGCAATCTGCTATTAAGGCAGGGCATGAGTGTGGCCTTCTGTCATTCCTCTTAACCACACCCCCACCCGTTTGCCCAAACCCTGCAACCTAAAACGGGTTCCAGTTACAATTTGGAAAAAAAATCATTTAAACATATTATGTTTTAAATTAATTAGCAATTCAATAAAGTGTTAAGTGCCATCATTTAAGAATTAGAACAGCCAGAATGAGTGTCCATTTCTCTGAATGTTTCAATAAACTTACTTTCAAGGAGTGATCCCTTGCTCCCGCTACCAGCTTCTCCCTGCTTCTGGGTAGTGTCTATCAGTGAAGACCATGACGGTGAAATCACAGCTATTAACGGACAATCTGAATTAGCCTCAACTGCTGCTGTGTGAGCTACAACCAGCAAGCAACAGCTGAACCTCATGTCAAGGGGCCAGGGTTTTGAAGTATCCTTAGGAGCCTTGGATAAAAAAAAAACTAGTTTTGGTGGTCCTGGTTATGAATATAAATTTTTATTTTGAGGTTGGACTCTACCTTTAATGCAATATATGGTGAGTCCTTCATCTATACAGTGGTGCCCAGTTTAAGCAATGAAAATGGTCACACTAATCTGCTCAAACTGTGCCCACACCCGCCCTATGCCACACCAACTCCTTGCCCACACTCCCATAAATGGATCAAAGGTCAAGTACACACATAAATTATCCAAAGCAAAACTTTTTCCTATCTGTCCTGAGATAAGGTTCGACAACTGTCCGCCATGTACAATGCTGTTTTGACACCTTACCATGGGTAGTTTTGATAATCCCTCTTAGCTACAATGCAATCAATACATTGCATTCAAGAAATCTTTGACAACTATGGTAATTGGTCATTCGGAGTGATTCTAAATTCAGAAAGCAAGTCGCGTGACTAGCAAAACATCTTCAAGAACTAAATGTATAGCCCAGTTGATCTACCACAGATATATCTGTCCTCAGATTAGGATGCTAAAGGTGGGCATATACAAACCATTACATATTTCCTGCCTCTGTAAGTATAAGGACAGCATGGTGGCTCACTGGTTAGCACTGACGGACACACCAGCAAAAAATTTGTATGTTCTCCTCCTACTTGCGAGGGTTTCCTCTGGGCAAGAATGTGGAGTTTATATCACATACAGGTTATAAGGAAATATACAGGCAACTGAGAATCTGAGGAAATTCTGTATTCAGAAATGTCTCTCTTACTGTTAAAGTGCTAAACATTCATTTTAACATTACTGTAAACTATAGTCTTTAAATTTAAGTAATCTCTTAAATCTACCTTCCTCTTTATCATTTACATTAGAAGATGCTCAGCAGCACTTACAAAAACATATACATTAATACCTGTGTAGTGAAGGAAATCACTTATCTAGGTGAGATGAAAGTAAAGCAGACAAAGTAACCCTACCAATTTTCCCCGCTGCCACTTTCTTCAAGTTTATTAATTACATTTTATTTTTCTCAGCAGCAAAGCATAAAAATGAATGAAAACATTTTTTTTCTTTGAGTTATGTTTAAGTCACCTACCTTATGCTTTAAATTATTTCTGCAGGAGAAGGAGAGCACAGAAAACACAGAAAAAATGCATTTCTTTCTGGTTTCCACTTTTTCAACTTCAAAGGGTATCTCCAGTGGTTAAAACCACTTTGGCTGAGAGCCAGCCAATCACTGATGCAGTTGTCGTTCAGCAGAGGGAGCTGTGGGAACAATGGTGGGTAAGTACATTTTAAACTTTTAAGGCTAGTGTTTAGGGATGATGGGGTTTGCCCTACATTGTTTTTTTGGGTTTTTTTTTATATGCAGATGCAGCGATGAGGGATCCGGAGGGGGGAGGGAGGGGGGAGCTCAATTGCACATGGCTGAGTCCTTTAGGAGGAGCAGAAAGTAGCAGACACCAGATTACACACAGAGAGGCTCCTTCTCTTCACTTTTTTGGATTTTCGTGAAGCCGTGCAGGATAACCATAAGGAGTAGAGGAGATAGGTAAAGATTTTTTAACACTACACAGTGGTGCACATTTTAGATGGGGGGTGGACATGTCCTTTAAGGGTTGTAACAGGTATTATCACTACTACTGTAGAAACCCAAATAGTATACATAAGCCTTAACCCTAACATCATCCCTTTTAAGGGTCTTCATTAGCCAGGCACAAACCCCAGAATTACCCATTAGCAACTCTGTTGTTGTTTCCATGTCATTAGTGCTAAGTGGATGCTTGCCTATGGTTTGGTCCATAATGAACTCTCCCATCTCCAATTGTACATTGCATTATTTTTTAAGCTTTAAAGTATTGTTTTTATCAACCAAATTTTTTAGTTGTTTTTTTATTTATCACAATAAAACCTTATAGTGCAAACAAAAGCAAACTGAACAAAGTAAATACATTAAGCAAAAAATGTGTTGTCCTTTAAAGTCTTCATGCTGGCACTTAACCAAATACAATGAACTGGCAGAACTAATTAATTTGAGACGCAGGTGTTTATCTCTTTCTCTTGGGGCAAAGCAGCTGAGTAAGTTATTTTAGAGGAGATTAGCCAGTAAGTTGATTTCAAAAACCAACTGGCAAAAGAAATTTGAAAACATAATTGCAGTAGAATCGGTCACATGCAGACTAACCTATGATCATTTATTATTCCAAGGGACCCAATTATCTTAGTGTCTTTCTTCTATACAATCTTTTTAAACAGTGTTACGCATTTTGCTTCCGAATTATGAAAGTCTCTCTGGAATAATACTTTAACTTAACTTTCCCTTATTAAGATCGAACATATACATTTATAAATCTATGTGAAAGCTCTGATTTAAACATTTGTTAAAGATGCAAAGGATGCAGATCCAGGTTCCCTAAAATCTCACATTTAACCATGTGACCATGTGAATGTTTCCTCTAGGGCATAAAAATGTCCTAAAGAGTTGTTAATGGCAGCCTATTACTGCTGCTTAATTAGAAAGGGGGGGGGGCTGTGGAAGCACTCCTAAGGCAACATTATTATACCATATAGTGGAAGTGCTACTGATCTGACCAAAACATCAGAACAAACAAGAAAAGAGATGATCAATGCACATTCCCGGGCCCCATATTTCATAATATCTATGCTAGTGCAAACAGTAAAAACATGGGGGTTTTAGTTACAATTTTATGCATAAAAGTGAAAAGCCTTCCAACCACGTCTAGGTAACCCCAGTATGGAAGGTCCTAACAAATTACCTTGGGGCATTTATCTGGACTGACACTCCCTGCTTGGTTGCCTTTTCTTGGGAAGAAATCTTCACTTTTCACTTTTATGCATAAAATTGTAACTAAAACCCTCCATGTTTTTACTGTTTACACTAGCACAGATATTATGATAGTATATGGGGCCCAAGAATGTGCATTGATCATCTCTTTTCTTGTTTGTACTGCTGCTTAATTTCAATTATAACAATATGGGTCATCAAGGCTCTTGCCGACTCAAAAGGAAACACACAGCTCTATGTGCAAGGGCCATGCTTGGTGCCATTCTACTAATCTGCTCAAAATTTTTATACAGGCAGATGATCCATTCACATTCCAGTGCTCCATACAGTATCATGCTATCTGTGCATTTTAATACATTATAAACAATAGGGTTGTAGTTACATTTTTGATTTTAAAAAATCTCCTCCAACCACACCAGGTTTGGAAGGTCCTAACTTTTCACCTTGATTACTTTTTCTTGGATAGATATTTTTTTAAGGCTCACAGACGTGTAATGTTTGCACAACTTGACACTTGAGAAAGGACCTAGACTGTCCAAAACATGTCGTGGTGTGCACAATAAATGCACGTTTGTTTATAGCAATACCTGTGGGTTGTCTAAGTTTTTGGTTGCTCTATACTACACACTTTTATTTTGAATTTATATCCAGGAACAGATATCTGGGCAACCAAAGTCTATAGGAGATGTGGTGAGCTGAATTGCATTTATATAATGTTTGCACAACACTGTCATTAAAAAAGCAGCTGGTGAACAGCCGTACCAGATGGCAGGGTCGGTCGATAATAGGATCTTAAAAGACATGGTGCACCACAGGGCACTGCACCTTGCAGACCATGGGAAAAAATAGACTATGCCCCTTTCCCTGCCCAATTAAAGGGCATGTCCACCCTGAAAATGATCTTTTACGATAAGGTAGGTTAAGCATTATGCTCTTTCTTTTGCTTGTTTGGGGGGATGCTACATTTGTTAAGGTAACAGGGGTGCAAGATAAAAAAAAATATATATATATATATATATATATATATTTTAAAGATGGTCACAGCATTCCATGCCACACCCCACCTCCTTTCCTAATGTATGAACAATGAAAAGATGGGGGTGGGTAACCATCATATTTAAAGGATATGTACTGTACACCCCCAGCTCAAATTTTTGCTGATTGGCTGAGACAGTGCGTATCAGCCAATCACAGGCACCGCTGCTGGTCCAGCCCCTTCTGCAGCTTCCAGGCACAGAAAACACACAGAAGCTAAGCAAAAGATCACAGAGGGATCAAAGACTGGTAAGTACCAGCAGCTTTAAAATCGAAGAATCTAGCAAAGTCGAGGCTTTGGGAGATAGTTTGCATAATTCCAAAAGTTTGTGTGTGGGTAGATACTATAAACTATAGATTTTGACCATTGTAAGTGAAAATGGGAGGTAGGTGTAGTATCTCACAGTAAATTAAAGATTTTATTTTTTTAAACTTGTTTTTAGGGTAAAGTGTATGTCCCTTTAAGAAGCAGTTGGAGACGAATTTCATAAGCCACAAAACTTTAACAATATAATAATCTTTACTAAAATATCTAATTGTACACCTGATTATATTTTAGCATAGTGTAAGTACTAATTTAAACACTAACATGGAGATGTGATATGAGTGCTAAATCAATGCTTCCCAATATAATATCGGGTTAGCATGGGTTTTACACTCATTTAATGCAGCGTGTCCAATACCATACATGTTTAATTAAAGGGGAACTGTGGTTCAAAAATGACTTTGGGTAAATAATAGGAATTGCTCTCCTGAGAATTTTTTGCAATTTACTTTCATTGTTTATTTTGCATAGTTTTGAAGATATTTACATATTTGTGTGTGATATGGCAGCAGCATCACCAGGTCCCCTGCACTTCCTGCTCTGAAACCATGTGACAGTCACTCTGCCCTGTGTCTCCTCCTGCCCTTGCAGCTCCCTAGTCCCTCCCACTCCCTACAAAAAAAACTGAAGTCTGAGGCTGTGCTCTGCTGCCGGCAACGGGGAGGAGCAGCCTTAGGAATGTTACATGTCAGCCTCTCACCCATTAACTTTCTGGTCTGTAATGTCTTTATATCTTGGGTTGTGGAGCACGTAGAGAGGTGGTTGATGGCTCATTTTAAAGGTAGGAAACTTGCCTTTAATTTAAAATCAACTTGTATGGAGACCACATTTCCCCTTTAGGTTTAACTCTACTAAGCGACCCTTAAAACGTATTCCATTAGCCTATAAACCTACTGCTCCCTGGTGCTCCTTATCTGACCACACTCCTGCCATACAGTAACTGCTGTAAACAGGGACATGGCTAGAAATCACAGGGCTCCATAGCAAGATTTTTAGATGGGGGCCCTCCAACCTACATAAAAACCAGATAAGTGCAGTTCAATCTAACCAAGCCAAACTGTGGTCAGGATTGTCCACACATAGGGCCATAGTTATAAAGGTGTGATATTGCTTTTTAGCGATACTGCGGCTTTAATCATCGCTTTAACAATTATTATTTTCCGATAGGTTTAGCAATCGTTAATTTATGATTGTTAATGTTAATTAGCATAATCAATAATGATTGTAAATGTACGATAACGCAATCGTAGATTTATAATCCCCATAGAATACCATTGCAGTAATTTACCACCGCATGGTATTCTATGACCAATGAACGTTCAGTGTAAATGTATGACCGAGTGCATTATCGATAATGTGTGGTATCAATAAAGTGCATCACTGCGCTTTATAAATATGGCCCATAGTTCATCCCCACAAACCTGTTTTCCTTTTCCTTCAAAGATGCTCCCAGGCTCAGATATTCTACTTACAAATCCCTTATCCCTCACTGGCATGGCCATGTAGCGTCAACCAACACAGCCATGAATGATGCAGTTTTTTAAGTAGAATAGCTGAGCCTGGGAGCATCTTTGAAAGGTTTAGGTAAAAGGAAAACAAAGTGTGAACTACGCAAGGTAAAATTTTTCTTAGTATGGTGGACATGCCTGCAGGGGACATGGTAGAGCCCCCTTTGGCTCCGGGCCCCATAGCAACAGCCCCTGGCTGTAAAGTGATTAAGTCACTGTTAAAAAGAACATGAGTAATAACAGACAGTTATGCCATTTTCTCCTAAGTATCATTTGCATTTAAATGTAAGTAGATTGGAAGCCAGTTTCTGTGAATGAGGAGACATGAGGAATATTGATTTATAAACAATCAATTGGCAGAAATCAATTGATTTCATCTATACAGGACTCATTAATTTAGAATGGAGACAAAGTATTGTCAGTACTGGAACCATTTCATCAGAATGATTTCAATGTAGAACTGGACTGCAGGCTGAAATAAAAAAAAAATTCCCAAGTTAACGGCCAACCCAATCTCTGTTATGTATAGGTAGGACATCAGTCCAATAGAATATTTCAATGTATTATGTTTAAAATGCTTTTAGCAGAACTGCCATCAATTTGTCCTTCTAAACTTTTTTTATGAATTAACATTGTTGTCTTTAGTATATACTATTTATAAAGTATGATTTTATAAATAGTTCTGAAAGAAATACCAGAAACTAATACATTCACCCACAACAAATATCCGTGCTAGACCTAAACATTTAGAAATACCACCTTACTGCTCTAATGCTTGTTATAACGTTATAATAATGTTATTTTTATTATTATGCTTTCAATAGTACAAACATATTTTACAATGGTTAGCAAACATGGACATAACAGTAACAACTAAAACAATACACATAATAAAACAGGTGCTGAATGGGCCCTGCTTGTTAGAGCATACTAGCCTTAACTAGAAAGGGAAAGTTTAAGTATAAACTTTGAATTTGGCTCGAAGGCCGCATTCTGGAAGGGAATGTGTGTGTGTTGCAGATTTTAAAACTCAATAATGGCAATGATGAGGACATTGTTGTTTTTTATTTACCCTTTAAATTTGGCTGTCACATGAATGAATGGGTAGGTCAGTTGGTGTGTGTATTCGTGTCAGGTTGTGAGACAATAAACTTTTTTTAAAGACTGGTCAAAATGTGTTTTTTTTTTTACTATACTTATCCTTTAAATATGGTTGCAACATAAATGAATGGGTAGCTCAGTTGGTGTGTGTGCCTGTGTCAGGTTTGAAGTTAAAAAAACAAACTTTTTGATTATTGGTCAAAATTAGTTTTTTGTATATAGTTACCGTTTAAGTATGCTTCTATGGAAATGGAAGGGTAGGTCAGTAGGTGTTTTTACCTGGGTCAGGTTGGGGGTTAAAAAAACAAACTTTGTTGATGATTAGTCAAAAAAGTTTTTTGAATATAGTTACCCTTTAAATATGGTTGCAACATAAATGAATGGGTAGCTCAGTTGGTGTGTGTGTCTGTGTCAGGTTTGAAGTTAAAAAAACAAACTTTTTGATTATTGGTCAAAATTAGTTTTTTGAATATAGTTACACTTTAAGTATGCTTCTATGGAAATGGAAGGGTAGGTCAGTAGGTGTGTGTACCTGGGTCAGGTTGGAAGTTAAAAAAAACAAACTTTCTTGATTATTGTTCAAAAAATTTTTTTTTTTACTTTAGTTACTCTTTAAGTATGGCTTCAACAGTAATGGAGGGGTAGGTCTGTAGGTTTATGTTGGGTTTTAAAAAAACAACAACATTTTCAACTGCTTAGTCAAAATTTGTTTTTTCACTATAGTTACCCTTTAAGTATGGCTGCCATGGAAATGGAAGGTAGGTCAGTAGGTGTGTGTACCCGGGCCTGGTTGAGAGGGTATGTCTTTTTTTGTGTTTACAACCATAAAACTTTTATTGAGGATATATCAAAATTAGTTTTTTTTAAACTTTATTTACCCTTTAAGTATGGCTGCAACAGGAATGGAAGGGTAGATCAGTAGGTGTGTGTACCCGTGTGAGGTTGGGCGTATGTGTTTTTGCATTTATGATCATATAACTAACGTTCATTGATGATTGATCAAAATTAGTTTTTTGACTATAGTTACCCTTTAAGTATGGCGTCCATGGGAATGGAAAGGGAAATCAGTAGTTGGTGTACCTGGGTCTGTGGGGGGTATCAGCATTTGTGTTTATGACCATGAAACAAACTGTTTTGATCTCATGACCCTTAAACCTCGAAATATCCACATCCATAGACTATGGGAAATTTCGCCGATAACACTGTAACGCTTCAGCAGATTCCTTAGCTAGGTAATGGAACACTTCTCCTACATGCCCCAATTCCGTGTCTCTAGCTCAAAAACTGTGGGAGGAGATACAGTCCAAAAAAAATAGAAGAAGAAAGAAGAAGAAGAAGCAGCAGTAATTTGGCTCTTCAAGCCAAATTAACTAGTCTCTTACTATACAGTGGTATCATAGTTACTGAAATGGTAGACAACAACCACAGTTGCTAGTGAAAAGTGAGAATAGACACCCTTAAGGTGAGCATGAAATAAATGCGACAGTAAATACCAAAGCACCACCCTAGTGTGGGAATTGTCGAGTGGCTTTACAAATAAACTGCAAAATTCTCAGGAGAACAATTCCTATCAATTTTATCCAATTTTTATCCAATCATTATAACCCATGATTCATTTTAGTCCATTATCATTTTTATTATTTTTTTTAGGACTTATTATCACCCTTTTAGAAGCTTTTATTCAACTTTGATCCTTTTCTTGAGTATTGATCCCATTTATAATATATAATTTTTAGATACTTATTATTACCCATTTTTATAAGCATTTTATTGAACATGTTTCCTTCTTGTATTATTGTTTCCATCTATAATACATTTCTAATGCTTTTTATATAAACCCATACTAATAACAGCAATCCAGCAGCATTTTTACCCATGATGCTCAGGTACATCCATGACATATAATGTAATTCCATAAGACAATTAGGGTTTTCCAACTATTTTAAGCCCCTATCATAAAAACAATCATATAGGATTATTCAACAGAGACCCCCAGCATCCCGACACAAAAAACGCTTGTTAAAAATCTTATGGAAGGCGAAAACTAACTTTATTCATAGACGCGTGTTGACAAAATGGCCGCTGGAACGCATGGTTAGGATTACCTAAAACGGCGCGAAATGACTATTTTAAAAAGCAAAAATAGAAATTTGATGTTTATACTGTCTTGAGAAAGCTGCAGCAAGCAGTGAAACACGTAGACACACTAATCCTGTCCCCTGCTGACTAAAAGAGTCAAGGGGACCCTTTATAAACACTGCTGAGTGTTTTTTGATGCCTGTTTTTATGTTTCTTTTATTTTTGCACTAAGCACTTTGCATTATTGTGTAGTGGTGCACTGAAATAAAGCTATCTTTGGTTAATCATACCATTGACTGGACCTGCATCCTTACTTAAAGAAGTAAGTGTATTTTAACCATTTAATATGTTTTAATGGGATTTAATAATTTTAACAACTTTTAAAACAAATTAGTCTTTTTATCTGTTTTATCTTTTTATGGGGTCATATTCTGACATATATATATGTGTGCCACCATCATTTCCTAGCCTATATACGTGTGTGCTCACTCTAAATCAAGTAATTTTGTGTTTTGAAAAAGGGCACTGAAACATTGATAAATAAACAGCTTTGATTTTTCAGACCGGTATGCGTATTTGAGATTACTTGCTACATTCAGAATTGGCTACCCTGACGCATGTGACACTAAGTTTGCACATGGTGTACAGATGTCCTATTTTCCACATAGTTGCCCTCATAGAAATTCTGGTCAGATGTATGGAAGAGGTGGCAAACCATCACTTCTTTGACTTGACTTCTGTGACAGTCATCATTCAAGAAAGAATATTCTAATTGTAGGACAGCCTGACAAATGTTTTGTTTCATATTTATATTTAGAGATCATTCTACAAGGAGGATAAAAATAAAAACAAGCGATAAATACATAATACATTTACATATATCATGATGTTAGATAAGTGATCCTCATGCAAGTATAACTGTATCACCTGCAGCTAAGAGAAAAACATGTTTCAGAGAGTACAGCAAAGAAGATGGAAGAGAGGGCAAAAGTGTCCAGGGCTGATAAACGCAAGGGAATTGCAATTAGACAACAGTTTGCTTAATAAGCAGAAGAAAGAGGACATCCAAATTAATGAACAAACATGACAGCATTGCCACAGAAAAATTAATTAGCTGGCTGACTACCAATCTACAGATAAAACAAACAGTGGTTAGAGACTTCTTGTGCTGGAAATAGCTTACAGTCTTTTATTCTGAATATCACATTTTATGGAACAATCTTTGTATATAAAATCAAAGATTGAAATGAACAGTCTTTTATCTACAGTATTATGATAAATAACTACAGCTGTTGAGTGGGCAACTATTCTAGAAGAGTAATATACCCCAATACGTTTTTTCCTGGATCACCAACAGTTTTTTTCTCAGTTTCCAGTACAAGAAAACAAAATCGTGTATTGGACAGGGGATTCCCCATATTAAATTGACCCGAACAATTTATACTGCAATCACTCCATATTTTGAGTAATGTACTGTATATTAGTATGTAACAATTTTTGGTTGCCTGCATTTATTTTCACCTCCAACATACAGGGTACAAAAAATATTATCATGATTCAGGCAAACATACTGTACACTAATAGTGCAATGCACTGCTGGCTGCAGGGTTAATTCTTGGAGTTAAAGTCACACTAACCAAGGTAATATAGTGTCTTTAACTGCATCCTTGCATCAGCTGCATGGGCATTGTTGAAGGTAACCCAACAGCCATGTAAACAATCAGGGAGATTCAATAAAAGGTCTTATCGTTTAAAATGGTGCTAATTTTGCCCCAACCAATCAGATCTTATTTAACATTTGAAAGCTAACATCCGATTGGTTTGGGCAAAATTAGCACCATTTTAAGCGATAAGAACTTTTAACAAGGAGCAGGGGGCGGAACCTAGGTGGACTGGACTTGCCCTTTAACTGCAGCTATTAACTGGTGTTAAAAATTTGCAGTGGTTAAGCATTATCTGCATAAAACATTCAGGGTTATCCTATCAGGGTTACACACTTTTAGCAGTGACAATCTGTAACATTCTCTCATTTCCCCTACCTTTGCTCAAAATTCAATTTGTTATTTGCTGCAATGTCTGAAATCTTTAGAGACCTAATAGAGAACATTTCTAGTATGCCTGGAAAGAAATTCTTTTGTATGTAGCGGTTCTCACAACAGGAACAGAGATATACAAAGAGGAATCTGTTCTGAGGTGCTCCCTTTGTGTGTAAGGATAAGTACATATATTATATAAAGGTTGTTAGGACTGGCCTCTCAGATCTTTAGTCCATTAGGAAAGAATCACTAAACGGTCTTGGGGGGAGCCTCTATACACACTGCATGACATGGACACAATTCTTTCCTTCCACCCACCAATGATGGACACCGCAATTGTGTTGGGTAAAAAAACTGGCCACAGCTTTATTAACTTTGTAACAACAGCGTTAAAGGGAATGTCCACCCCAAAAACTAAAATTTAACCCACTACTAGCCCCACTGTGTAGTTTAAAAAAAACCTTACCTTACATCTCTGTGCACAAGAGCCACCCCCTCCCTCTTAAACCACCCCCCTCGCTCTTGAGCCACCCCCTCCCTCTTAAACCACTCCCCTCCCTCTTGAGCCACCCCCCTCCCTCTTGAACCGTCTATTGCTGCCCTTCACCTAGCGTAAAATATTAATTATATACTCCCTTCCCACCCCCAAATGCTATATTAGATTTTGAAAAAAGAATCCAAACTTACAGCCCTTTACTCCTGCGGCGTTCTCCATTGCCAGCAGCCGTGGCTGTGATTGGCTGCCTCTCAGCCACTGTCCAGCCCCTGTTTGCTGGTTCTGGCTAGCAGGAAGCCAGATCGGAGCACCGCTGGAGCTAGGGGCTGTAAATACTGTTTGGATTCTTTTTTTTGGAGGTAGGAAGCAATTTGATTATTTTATTAAAAAATTATATAGAGGATGGAGATACCCTTTAAATTTAAACATTACTATGTAGACAGATTGCTTTCTATATTACAATACAATTTTCAATCTGGAAATACTGCTAATAATAATCATGAAGATAACGAAAGATGGACATAAGGACATATACATAACAAACAAATGCAGACTTGTAAATATAACCGGAAGTCCCTGACTTTCGGCCTACTACCATCTCTAACTGTAATCCTCCGCCGGACTGCTTTATCTCTTTATCTGATACCCTGGGCGGTACACCATTACAACCCAGTGTTTTATTTAATTTAACTGACTAACTGGCATGGATTTGCCCAGCTGTGACAAAACCCAGGCCGACTACTGTAGACATTACTAGCCCTTACTATGCCCATAATTCGCTGTGGCCAGCTACAAAACTTTGCAAAGTAACTTTCTTCTGTGAAGGGATTGGACGGAGGGTGTTTTCTTCACTACCTACCAAATGGCACCTTTTTCCTATTCCTGCCCCCTTTTATGTCCTCTGTAGCCTGCCCACCAGTATCCTCTTTGTCCAATCCTTGTCTAACCTATTCCTGACTACTTCAGCCTGTCCATTCTATCCTGCCTTGACATGTATCCCCTTCTACAACACTTCTCAGGGGGCTATCCGGGGCCTAATTTATCAGCCGAAGCAGTTTGCAAGCATTGGCCAAAAATTACCTAAAGTGTACAGGTTTACTCTTCTGACAGTTCCTTGTTCTGGTTTTGTGCAGAATTTCACAAGTAGTATTTCATCATTTTAATGAGCATGATCTGCCCATTCAGAGATTTATTTGTGCATAAATTCTTATTGTTTACTGGCCACTAATAGTGTCCATCTTGGTCTCGGTAGAGATCTGAGCATGTTTGACCCAATCAGTAGAAATTACTTTTAAGAACATTTAAGTGTGCAATCTGGGAAAATTAAGGAATGTTGCAGGACCTGAAATGGCAGTTCACTACTTACCCCAGCATTTCTTCCATTTTTAGAAATGAAGACAATATGTAGAATACTTAGTTATGTGTAATATAGATAAAAAGTTTAACAATAATGATTATTTTTCACTAAACTTCTCCTTTAAATAGGGTAACTGATCAAAACTTGATTAGCACCATCAGACCTTTCCTGGGTTATAAAATGAGTTTAAGCTCAGGTAAGTTTTTAAGCTTGGTAAAAGAGACCGCTGTCAGTTTCAGCTTTTCCTCCTCTCCCGCGCTGCTCCATTCTCCTCATTAGCTGTTCGCAGCTCTTCCGCGTAGGTTTGGCTTTTTTCGTTGTGCTCGGTTGTTTCCAGAAACGTGATTAGTTTTCTGCAGAACTTTTTATTCTTCTCCCGTTGTATTTGTCAGCAAAATTCAAATATTTTTAGCCTTTCTTCCTTCTGCTTGTGTTTTCCTTGTTTTTTTGATTGGTCGGTCTGCCTATTTTTGATTATATTTTCCACTTATGCATTGCCTCATATAGCCTGTGGTTTCCTTAGCTCTTGGTGTGTTTTCTGTCTAGTATTTTCTGGTTACCCATTCCTGCCTGTTTTTTGCAACTGATTGTTTGCCGCCTACCCTGATCTCTGACCGTGACCTGACTATGCTTTCTCTTGATCCTCTGGCACCATGCTACACTGACTAATTCCCTGTGTTCTGACCCTTGGCTCCTTTCCTAACTTTGTTTTTTGGCTTACTGATTTTTGTACCTCGCTTTGCCCAGCTCTCCATCTTGAAGTGCCCAGTCCGCCAGTTCTTTTCTCAAGTATCCCAGTGTCAGCACAGATACTTTGAACTTTATGTCCAGATGCAATTGTTTTCCAGTGAGGAGCTCTGGAGCATTACAACCACAGACTAAAAGGTTTAGCAGAAAGGTTATAGCATCAGTTACACTTCAAAAACTCCAGTATTTAATTAAACAGCCCAACAAAACAGATTGTCCCCATAATGCTGGATGTCTCTGGACTATTAACTTCTATACATGTGATCACTGCTGTGATTTCCCTAGACCACAATGACAATGGTCTGTTTCTTTATATGTCCAGAGTTGTTATTCCAGATTCTGTTACATGTTTGCATGTCTATGGGGTAACAGTTTGAAAGTGTATTTCTTTTCTAGCTGTGTGTGATCCAGCCATGCCTTACTGCACGTTCTTCAATCAACTGAGCAGGAGTCAGGGACGAAGGTAAGTAATAGATCCTTAAAGGACAACCCCACCCTCATAAGAACATCTTTTAGAAAGAATGGCCTCTTTAAAATATGTAGATATATCATAGTTTGTTCTATGAATTCATTACTGTATGCCTGCTATGCTTCTGGATGCCTCATGGAAACCGAACAATTTAGAAACATGTACTGAGCCTGGGCATGCTCAGAAGAGGCAGACAGGGGATTAACATTCAGTAATTGGCTGTGATGTTAACTGTCAAATCCGTAACTGACAGTTGCTAACTGGAAGAACCAGGAAGCAGAAACAGGGGCAACAGGACATTGTGCAGGACTTCAGGTTAGACTTATATATTTCACATTTGAAAATATTACCGTTTAGGGTTTTGGGGGGTGATTTACCTGTATATAAGTTTTCATTTTGGGACTGGACTTGCCCTTTAACCCTTCTGGGCTTCAATCAATGCATTAAAGGAATAGTTCACTTTTCAAATGAGCTATTACTTTAAAATAGTAACACATCTATGACCCTGGTTTTGACCCTCATTAGCCCTGTATAGTAAATGGGGATTTTATATGCTGGAACAACTTTTATGAGCCTTTTTGTATAAGGATGGTCAACACAAACTTCCTAAAGAAGGAGCCTGCTGAAAGATGAGGTATTTCTTTTGAACCAAAAGGAACTTTAGATTAATCTCAGTACTGTACAGTGCATGATTGAAAAATAAATTATCTATGCTTTGTTTGATTATTAAGGTTAAAATCAATTTCATAATCCAGAAGGCATACATAGTTAAGCAACAGCATTTGTTGGCGAATGAAGATGGTATCAAAATACCTATAAATAATATTTATCAGCATATTTAAAGGTTGTGGTAGTTTTGTTTAAAGGGCATCTATACTGGGAAAATTAACTTTTTTTCTTTCTTTCCATGTGTTCTATATTTCCCCACAACCCCCAGAGTGTCTTTGTATTTTTTCAGATTCACTCTCTGTCTTGAGATACACAAGTTAGAAGAATACGTGATTGCATTCCTCTCCTCCTACTTGTACTGTCAATTAAATCTGTGACATGATCCTCTTCCCTGTTCAAGTCCCTCCTCTCTGCTCTGTAATAAACATAGTGATAAAAGCATTAGCAGGGGGAGAGAGGTAGCTTTGATGGCAGGGATAAGGCTGCACTTGACCCCCCTTCTTGATAGCTTTCACTGATTGATGATGGGTCACAAATATAAAGATCTTTATTTTAGCAAGACAAGGAGAGATCCGTGTCTCCAGGACAGCTTGCTTTCTATTGGCCACTATGCGTGGGTGTGTTTTTCAGGATGTTGAACTCCTACTACACATAATTTTGATGGTTAGCCGGAGTTGAGACACGGAGGAGGTAACAGAGGGGAGGGGGAAGGGGGGAGTGCTGCAGAAAGATCTGACACCATGGAAAAACAAAGTCACTGACAGAGGTAGGAGAAAGGCATTTGATCATGGGACACCATGATCAAATGCAGCCAACTGACGGCCTCGGCTACTTTGGCCGCGACCAACATCAATTTGTGCCCCGGCTGACTGCTTGCTAGTGCAGAATGGTCACCCGGGAGAAATCTCATCCCATGTGTACCCAGCATAACTGAATACCACAGATATATCATGACCTGGATGAATAAAAATCTTCACAAGCACATTATCAAATGGTTATATTTTTGTATGATGGTTTAGCTATACCATCTCAGTTAAGTAGAAGGTGACAATAAAACACATTCAACAGCACGCTAATTGAGCGCTTGCTGTGTTAACATATTTAGTTTTACTAGATCAGCATTGTATAAACTATAGAAGACAGATAAACCCACAAAAGAAATCAATAGTGCAGGGCTTTACAGAAGGAATTTATAGACTTACCAGTTTCTTCTGTGAAGTTTAGGATATTGATTTTTCATATAAAGATACCACAAAAGATATAAATTCCATGACAAAATTCCTTTCACCAAACCATATTTAAGAAGAGAGATTTAAAAAAAATAAAATAAAATAAATATAAATATATATAAAGATTATTGGGGTATCTCTGAACAATTGGCTCTCAAACTGTGTTACAGGGAAACACTAGTATACTTCACTAGTACACTTGGGTCCAGAGTACACCAGTGTGCCTTGAAAAAGCCAGCGTACCTTTACATTTTAATAGTAAATATTTAAATTAACTATTTGTCACACCCCACTAGAATATTTATTTTTCAATCATAATTTGAATATTGTTAAAATAATGTTGATTATTGATCAGAATCAAATTCTATTAAAATATACCTTCAATGGTTTGGGAATGGAGCAGTGGGGAGGAGCCACCCGTGAAGCATACCTGGCAGCTGAGTGAAGTGAGCAAATTGCATTGTATTCTATTAAAATATACTTCCAGGGAGATAAAAGTTTTTATCGTTACTAATTGTGCCCCAACCAATCAGATGTTCGCTTTAAAATGCTAAATAAAATCTGATTGGTTGGGGCACAATTATCACCATTTTTAACAATAAGAACTTTTATTACATCTCCTTGTATACATTTTATGAGATTTCAGTGTTGGGAATAAGGGTGTGCCAGAATGGAAATTTGTATTAACCAGTGCCAAGCTGGAGAACCACTGCTCTGAACGTCACAAGGATGCCAAAGAAAAATGCCGTCTACAGGCAATAATGGCATAATGTAATAAAAGTTACTGGCTTACTGTATTCAGTAAGCCAGTAAAAAGCTACCATCTGATTGGTAGCGGTAAATTAATAACCCAGGCAAACTTTTGTAGCTCTTGCTTCAATACCCCCTAAACGTTCATATGAGATGGTGGGATTTTTAGCTTACAGTATCTACACAAGATTTCAAATCAGCTGCGGTAGTTTAAAATTGGACTAAATGATTTCTGTATATAGAAACACAACATTCACATTTCCAGAATAATCTAAGTTAACCATTGAACTGCAAGAGAGATCTTCTGGGGAATGAAATGTCTGAGCTAGGCAATGAGGGCACATTAAAAATTACTTATATTTTACACACAAATAAGCACACATGCACATACCCACACTACTTGTGTCATTAGCGTTTATAGGTAATATACTTTTAGGGCAGTATTTGTGGGTCTTTGTTTTACATATTGCTCTTCCTAAATGAAAACCTGCAAGATGAATGCTGCCCATTAAAATGTACTTTAACAAGCGAGCAAAATTGTATTCTCACTGAAAGCTCTATAAATAGGACAGCAAAGAGAGTACAAGGCAATATCCATCGCTGGAGTTTATACCAGAGCAATAATTGAAAACTAGATTATGTTCTGGAGCATGAAAACAACCACATAAAAATGATTATGTCCTGAGTACCTGCTACTGGTCACCATGGCAGAATAAAAATCAGAAAGCATGCCCAGTAATATGCACATAGGCAGCATTGTTTGTGCCAGGTATATAATTCTATAATCAAAAGAAATATACTGTATGGCAGGTCAGATTACTATAACCATGGCTTCATTAAGAGGTGTATGCAGGAGCTGCCTACTGCAGACTGAAAAATGTGCAGTTCTTGAAATATAATTCTATTACTGATTACTGGCTATGATAAGGTTATGTACATAGATGTCAAGATGATCAGTGATATTGCTAAATGATCACAACTTTCCTAAGTTCTTCTATCACGTTAAAACACTTGCCACAAGGTACAGAAGGGGTTACAATTAACCCTCTAAATTATGCTTAGACTGTTTTCTAAGTCTAAGGCTATATAAGTTGTTTGCCAGGTGAAACATGTATAGTTCAAAGATAATGTTGTTCCCTGGTGGAATTGAATACCTCAAAAAACATATATGCCAACTTGAAAATATTTTGAGGAAACTACTGCTGCATCCCGTTTCCACCACTGTCTTGAGTGTACAGGAGATGCCATACCTTCTGTGTATTCCTTGGCTTTCATGTATTCTGGTTTAATGAAATTCAGGATCAATATAGTCATCCTTACTTATTAAACGCATGGGCTGAAATTCATATTTAAGACTTCTAAAACACATGTATAAAGAAAAGAAAAAAAACAAATCCTTTTACAGACCTAGCTGAGCAGTAAAAAAAAACCCAAATAAGTATGTATTGAATACTAGGGAGAAACCCGAATTTTATAAAATTGTTCTAATCAGATGCTTCGGATTCCAGCAGTGAGAGACTGTCAATCAGGAATCTATAGAATTAATTCAGGTCACTTATAATTAAGAATTTCTTTAATAAATTTTACATTAACTTTTATGTATTTTCTTTGTATATCTGTTGTATTCAATTAGATCAACTGGACTTGAAATGTAGTTAAAAGTGAAAAGCCTTCCAACCACGTCTAGGTAACCCCAGTATGGAAGGTCCTAACAAATTACCTTGGGGCATTTATCTGGACTGACACTCCCTGCTTGGTTGCATTTTCTTGGGAAGGTTGTCTCCCTGACCTTGCATTGGATTAGTATTAAATGCTATCACTCCCCCCCCGCCTACTGGCTTTTAACCCCTTTTGTGCTTATGATAATTGTTGTCATAATTTGTCTACAGCTTAAATAATGAAATATGTGGCTTAGGGTATCCCAATACATACAAGTTTTTTATGGTTTCACAAACAAAACAGGCCTCATCATATACACCTAATTAGCAAATCTTATCTTTACCATATGAACCAATTTCATTTGTTTACTACATCTAAACTTAAAAATCTCTGTGTTACTGCCTATAACCGAGTCTATCCAATCTGTGTCCAAATGCACCCAAACCCAGTTTCCAGTAAACCTTTTCTGATATGTAACCCATAAAATAGTTGTATCACATAACAAATATAGGATAAAGGTAGGTGCATACTCACAGGTGCTCTACCCCTGTACTGTCTGGTGGCGCTCACTCGCTTCCTCCACCTCCCGACCGCAGAGGTGTATGTATCCTTCCGGAACTTGCAACAGTGTATATGAAGCAGGCTGCACGCTCTCAGTAGCTAAAATCATTCCTTTATTTCACATAAATCCTTCGAAACATATGACACTGGATACAAACGATATGGACAGACTCGAGGAACACAGGTGTGTATAAAATAGTTGTGTCTGAACACTTTGCAGGATAAACTATTGAAATATATTGAAACAATTTTGTTGTCTCAGGATTGGGAACCTCTATGGAAATTTAGATAAGGTATGCAAATAATATTTAGTATAGTTATATAATAGTTCCAAAAGCTTTTTGTAGCTTTCTATAACAATAACACGAAACCTTATTGTTCCTGGGTACACACGAGTTTCTGATAACTATTTATCAGTTTACCTTATGTGACCTCCCTGTATCTGGACCCTTGCCAGAGGATTTCGGGCTTATCTGTGTCCTGTTTGCATTGCACTTCATTCATCCAGGTCATGGTATATCTGTAGTATTCAGTTACATCAACTTTGCATTGGTTTTATTTTAACAGTTTCCACCAGGGTGCAGAACACACAGACATCAGATAGAGGTAGGGTACAATCCAAATTCAGAGAAAATCCACAATAAGGCAAAAATACTTACTGACCCTGTCACCTGGCGACAAAAAGGATTTTCCATCACTCTCATTTTTATACATTAGAAAGAGAAACAAACATCCAAACTATACAGCAGTAACAGCCTGATATCAACAGGAACCTACATATGCAGCTTGAAAACGGTGTGTTATTAATAAACAGATATAGGCTGAACTGTGTTTTTTTCTAACCTGAGTCCTCCCCTAGGCTGTCATCAGGATCACAAACACATGTGCTCTTCACCCTTAAAAACAGTAAACCACACCCCACATGTCTGTCATATTTAAGTGCTGAACCATATAAAAAATATAAAAACACCATTCCACTCAGTTTCATATATCAATTGAGTGCAAAAACAATACATAATATCATATTAAAACCAGGTAACCTTCGAATGTAGCAGATGATTTTGGTAACCCTCGAATGTAGTGGCCAATTTTGGTAATCCTTGACTGTATTGTTCGATTTCCGTAACCCTTGAATGTATCATTCGGTAACCCTCGAATATAGCGGTTGATTTCGGTAACCCCTTGAATGTAGCGGTTGATTTAGGTAACCCTTTAATGTAGTGGTCGATTTCAGTAACCCTCGAATATAGTGGACGATTTTGGTAACCCTCAAATGTAGTGGACGATTTCGGTAATCTTTGAATGCAGCAGTCGATTTCGGTAATCCTTGAATGTAGCCTTCAATTTCTTTAACCCTCAAATGTATTGTATGTAGCGGACGATTTCAGTAACCCTCGAATGTAGTGGCCGACTTTGGTAATCCTTGACTGTATTGTTTGGTTTCGGTAACCCTCGAATGTATTGACCGATTTCGGTAACCCCTCGAATGTAGCGGTTTATTTCGTTAACCCCTTGAATGTAGCAGTTGATTTTGGTAACCCTTGAATGTAGCAGTCGGTTTCAGTAACCCTTGAATGTAGTGGATGATTTCGGTAACCCTCAAATGTAATGGATGATTTCGGTAATCCTCGAATGAAGCAGTCGATTTCGGTAACCCTCGAATGTAGCCTTCGATTTTGGTAACCCTAAAATGTATTGTTCGTTAACCCTCAAATGTAGTGGACGATTTTGGTAACCTGCAAATGTAGTGGCCGATTTTGGTAATCCTTGACTGTATTGTTCAATTTTGGTAACCCTTGAATGTATCATTCGGTAACCCTCAAATGTAGCACTCGATTTCGGTAACCCCTTGAATGTAGCGGTTGATTTCGGTAACCCTTGAATGTAGCAGCAGATTTTGGTAACCCTTGAATATAGCGGTTGATTTCGGTAACCCTCGAACCCATTGAATTGTCCATAACCCTTGAATATAGCATGCGGAAACCTGTGCCCAGGAAATGGGTGTGACTTTGCCCGGAAATGGGTGTGCCATGTTGTTCTTAATACGTACGTGTTGGCAAACCTGCAGCACTCCAGATTTCTAAAAACGATAGCTCTCTATTATGTCCTAAAATGCCCCAGTTTCAGACATTTGGAGTGCAGCAGGGTAACCAACACAGTACTAGGTTTTTGTTGCTCATATCATTATTTAAAACTAGTACTTAAACCCATTTTATTGTCAGTTACAAATTACAGACATTTTATACACACTTCTTTAAAGGGGAACTGTGGTCTCCAAACAAGTTGATTTTATATGAAAGGCCAGGTTTCTATTTTTTAAATGAGCCATCAATCACCTCTCTACATGCTGCACAGCCCATGATATGAAAAAATCACTGATCAGAAAGTTAGGGGGTGGAAGGTTCTGAATCTGCGGTCAAAACATTATTTCCTCCTTTTAATTTGCGGTTGGCATGTGCTCAGTGCCAGAGAAAGCAGAAGAAACCAGGAAGAGATCGAGTTACAGTGACTGAAGGAGGACTGAAGGGGAGGAGGGGGAGAACAGCACAGCCCACAGCAAGGAGTGTGTAAGGTGTGTAAATTGTTGTGTTTTTTTTTTTTTATGCCCATATATGGAGAGACTGTCACATGGTTTCAGACCAGGAAGCCGGAAGTGCAGGGGATCTGATGGTGCTTCTACCATATCACACTTAAAAATGTAAATACCTTTAAAACTATGTAAAAAAAAAATAAAAGTAAATTGCAAAAATAATCAGGAAAGCAATTCCTGGCAATTTACCAATTACCTGGCAATGAATAAAGGGGGCTTTACAATTACATAGTCATACATTACATACAGGGTAATACATGTTATACAAACTCATACATATTACATACACAGTTAATACAAAATATGAGTAAACAGAGTGATGAGTTTCTTACAGCAATTCCATGATAAAATAGGAGAGAGGACTCTGCCCAAAAAGCTACAGTCTAGAGGATATGGGGGGAGACATAAGGTTGCAGGAGTCGGTAGGCTGTAAATAGATTGGCAGTGGAGCATGAAAGGGGGGTGGATCATATTGGGTAGTAAGATGGGTAATGTTTGGCCAGGTTATATGCTTGCCTGAAGAGGTGGGTTTTAAGGTTACGTTTGAAGGCATTAAGGGATGGTGACGGACAGACGGAGTAAGGGAGTTCCAGAGCAGAGGGGCAGCACGAGCAAAGTCCTGAATACGGGCATGGGAAGAGGTGACAGGGGTGGATGAGAGGAGGAGATTGTTTGCGGAGCGGAGGTTGTGTCTGGGACGATATCGGTGGATCAGCTCTGAGGTATATGAAGGGGCTGTTTTGGATAGTGCTTTATAGGATAGGGTAAGCAGCTTGAACCAGATCCTTTGCGTGGCTGACAGAGAGGAGAGGCATTAGAGGAGAGAGAAGAAAAATGAATAAGCCGGGCAGCAGAGTTGAGGATGGATTGAAGCGGAGCCAGGCGGTTGTTTGTTGCAGTAGTCAAGCCAGGATATGACTAGGGCATGGACTAGGATTTTTGTAGCTTCGTTCGAGAGGAAGGGTCGGATGCGGGAGATGTTTTTGATTTGGAGCCAACGGGAGTTGGCAAGCGAATTGACATGGGGTTTGAAAGAAAGATCTGAGTCTAGCATTATTCCCAGGCAGCGGACATGAGGAGATGGTGATATAGGTGTGTTGTTAATATTAATAGTAAGACTAGGGAGGGGAACAGATCGTGAGGGTGGGAAAAGGGCAAGTTCAGTCTTGTCCATGTTTAGTTTGAGGAAGCGGGAGGACATAAAGGCAGAGATGGCATTAAGGCAGTCGGGGACCTGGGATGTCAGTGTAGGGAGATCAGGGGCAGAGATGTAAATTTGGGTATCATCTGCATACAGGTGATACTGGAATCCAAATGAAAAGAAGAGGACCGAGTACCGAGCCTTGCGGGACCCCCACAGGGAGGGGACGAGGGGTGGAGTTAATTTCAGAGTGGAAAAAACTAAAGGTCCTACCAGAGAGATAGGAGGATAGCCAAGAAAGTGCAGTGTCCTGGATACCCAAGGAGGCCAATATCTGAAGAAGTAGAGGGTGGTCAACAGTATCAAAAGCAGAGGATAGATCAAGAAGAATGAGCAAAGAGTAGTGACCTTTAGATTTAGCGCTAAGTAGATCATTGGTCACTTTAGTGAGGGCAGTTTCCGTGGAGTGGTTAGGGCCGAAGCCTGAATGGAGGTGGTCAAAGAGAGAGTTAGCAGACACGTGACTGACTAGATCTGCATAGACATGTGTAATGCCTCCCTGACTCTGTTGGGGTAGAGTACCGGGAAGACTCTCGTTTAGTGGATGAAGGAGGAAGTAGTGGGAACTCGATGCTGGAATGCACTGGAGACCGGAGCTGGATGCTGGAGTACACTAGCTGGATAGGTGGTAACAGGAACAAGGGCTGGATACAAATAGCTGGATAGATGGTGGCAGGAACAATGGCTGGATACAATAGCTGGATAGCTGGTAACAGGAACAATGGCTGGATACAATGCTGGTGATGTAAACAGAACATGGCTGGATACAATAGCTGATATATGATAACAGGAACAATGCTTGATAAGAATAGCTGGATAGATGGTAACAGGAACAATGGCAGGATACAATAGCTGGATAGATGGTAACAGGAACAACAGCTGGATACAATAGCTGATGGATGGTAACAGGAACAATGGCTGGATACAATAGCTGATGGATGGTAATAGGAACAATGGCTGGATACAATAGCTGGATAGATGGTAACAGGAACAACGGCTGGATACAATAGCTGATGGATGGTAACAGGAACAATGGCTGGATACAATAGCTGATGGATGGTAACAGGAACAACGGCTGGATACAATAGCTGATGGATGGTAACAGGAACAACGGCTGGATACAATAGCTGATGGATGGTAACAGGAACAACGGCTGGATACAATAGCTGATGGATGGTAACAGGAACAACGGCTGGATACAATAGCTGATGGATGGTAGCAGGAACAAAGGCAAAATACTGGAAACTGGACTGCACGAGTCCAAGCAGCAAAAACCCTAGACGCCAGAAACAACTGACAAGCGGGCGTCTAGGGATGGACGGAGCGGACATTTAAACTTCGCGCCGGCCTGCGCCCCTGCGTGGTGACGTCACGACGGCGCTCGCGCAGGACGCGCGAGCGAGCGTCTGCGTCACTGGGGCTGGAGCGCCGCCCAGCGGATCGTCGCTGGAGCGGACACCCGGGTAAGTACCTTACAACATGTCTTTCCAGTAGTTTGGAAGCAAATGGGAGAAGGGAGACAGGCCGGTAGCTGGAAAGAGCAGCCGGGTTGAGGGAGGGTTTTTTAAGTATAGGGGAGACCACGGCATGTTTAAATGAGGAAGAGAAAATACCAGTGTATAGGGACAAATTAAAGAGAGAGTTTAGGGCTGGTATGAAGGAAGAGGAGAGTGGGGGAATAAGATGACAGGGAATGGGCTCAAGGGGACAGGTGGTGAGACATGTCCTGAATAGGAGAGATAAGAGTCCCTGTTCTGTAATAGTGGTGAAGCTCGTTAGGGTGCAATTAAAGGGATTAACCAATGAAGGGAGGTTAGCAGGTGCAGTGGTAGGAGTTGGAAGCTGTATGGAGGAGGTAGGGTGCATAGGACCCCCATGGCCCCATCCCACTTAAATAAAGGAAATAATTTCTCCCCCGTGGCCCCATCCCACTTAAAGGGCATGTCCACCCCCAAAACCAAATTCTCCTCTACTACTGGCCCCACTGTGTAGTGTGTAAAAATCCTTACCTTACATCCCTGCTCCAAATGGTTCTCCTGTAATGTCCCTCCAAATTCCCAGAAAGTGACCACCAGGAGCCTTGCAGGGAGGGAAATTGTTTCCGCCTCTGAGGCATCCTCTCAGAGGTTTGTGGCTTGCTCAGAGCAGCCCCCCCCCCCCTTCCCCCCTTAAAGGAAATTCAACCCCAGTTCGAGGGTGTATAAAACTGGTCACTTTAATGACTGAGCGACATTGCACACAATTATGGCAGGGAACCATGAAATTAATTAAACTCTACTATATTAGGGTATGAATTACTCAGTATATTCCAATGCCTGGTTACAACATTTCTAATTGGATCACTTTGTTGATTATAATCTGAGACAAAACAACATTTCTAATTGGATCACTTTGTTGATTATAATCTGAGACAAAATGGATCCTCCACATTAAATGGATTCCTTCACCTCTACTTCCACTTGTTTGATGTGTATGATTTCTAGGAGTGCCCCCATTCTGTATACAAAACAGTTTAGATGAGAAGCACAAAAGCCACTTATTTTATTCATACATAAAAGGAACTAAAACAAACAAACCGGAATTAATTTCAGTCATCCCAAGTACTAATAGTATTACACTATAAAGTCCAGACCTGGGCCCCAGTGAGTTTTCCCTAATTCAAAACTAGAGATTAACAAAACCGTTGAGTTTCCTTCTGATAACGGTTCCGCAGAACCTATTGAAGCTCGAAAAAGTGTTTCAAAGCCAATTGAATTATTTACATTTTCTATGGCAAATTTAAACATAATTTTTCAACATGATTTTCGAACTTTGTTTTAAAAAATTTAATATTCGATTTTCCAATGCAAGTTTGAAGATGAATATTTAATCCCAGGGGATTAAATCAATGAGACAAAGTGACCAGTGTACTGTAGGGGCATTACAGTTAGAGTAACATCCCATTACCATGGATAGTCAGAATCACTCAACTATTAGGCTTTGGTTCTCCTCTAATATCCATGTTTTTTTATTTGCTGTTTCATATCTGTACGTTTGTTGGGAAAGGGTTTGAGTGATCTTTTGTCTATTGCTGGCCTAACTATTGGCAAAAACATTTATTCATTGAAAGCAAATATGGCAAATAGAAAAAAGTTTTTCCATGGTATCTCCAAGTTCCACTATTTTTGGCCTTTCAGAACATTATGCGTGCAAAACCTGAGCTAAATCTGTGGACCTGTTTTAGGGCAGGACTTTTGCTTAGCTACCTTCTTTAATATGCAACTACTTGGTTATTTCTCTTTCATGATGATCATTTGAAACAAAATCTTCGCCTCTGTCCTACATTGATATGGACAGAGCACTAAAAGGAGTCATCAAGTAGTTCAATAGATATCTACACAATATATAAATCATATACTGATCCTTTGAATATGCTTTATGTTCAAAGGTTTTTCAGCAATTATTATTCTCCCTTCATACATATATAGTATTTTTGCTTGATGACTGGTTTGTTCACTGCTACATAATACTAGACCTCCTCAAAGCACTTTTATTAAAAACTGCTGACAAACAACTGGCTAAATATTAGTGACCATGTTGAAATAATTGCTCTGGGTCACTAAATAAAGCTATACTGAAGGTATTTAGGGGTGCATTGATTCATTTCTGCCAGCACGGATATGCCTAAAATGTAAGTGAAATTTAGAGAATGGAAAATAAATCAGGTGGACTAAAATAAAAAATGTAATTGTTGAACTAGACAGCTACATTTTAAAGGGCATGTCCACCCCCAAAACTATAATCCCCCCAACTACTGGCCCCATCATGTAGTTAGTTTAATCCTTACCTCACATCCCAGCTCCATCTGGTTCTCCTGTAGTCCCCCCCAAAGGGCCAAAACTGCCCACCAGGAGGCTAGCAGGGCTCTGCCTCTTACCTAGCCTCAGGTAGATTTTGCCATGCGTACTGCAGCCCTTCTCCCCCCTCCCTCCCCCTCCCGCCCCCTCCCTCCTCCCCCCTCTCCCGATTCCCTCCCCCTAGCTGTGAAATGATTCAATTTAAGATTTCCCCTGGGCTCCCAGCCCCAACCGCTATGTTTATATCTTTAGAAAGCTCCCCAAACTTTACTTACCTCTCCTCTTTCCTCCGCAAAGTGAGCTGCCGGCAGCCGCATCCGGTTGGCTGCCGCCAGCCAATCACAGACCAGCTGCCGGTCCCGCCCCTCTGCTTGCATTTTCTCACAAGCAGAGGGCCGGGAGCGCGGCGGAGGAAAGAGGGAGGTAAGTAGAGTTTGGGGGACTTTCTAAAAAAAAAAAACATAGCGGTTGGGGCTGGGAGCCCGGGGAATCTTATAAAAATATTATTTTGGGTGGACATACCCTTTAATTAAGATTTATTAGAAATAAAGAAAAGCACCCAGCATTATAGTTTATGATTTTCGTTTAGATGTCCCCAACATTATAGTGCATGATGTCTCTTTAGATGTCCCCAAGTATTATAGTGCATGAAGTCCATTTAGATGTCCCCAAGCATTAATGCTTATGTCTCTTTAGATGTCCCTAAGCATTTTAGTGCATGATGTCTCTTTACGTGTCCCCAGCATTTTAGTGCATGATGTCTCTTTAGATGTCCCCAACTCCCCAAGCATTATAGTGCATGAAGTCCTTTAGATGTCCCCAAGCAATTTAATGCATTATGTCTCTTAGATGTCCCCAAGCATTTTAGTGCATGATGTCCCTTAGATTCCCCAAGCATTTTAGTGCATGAAGTCCGTTAGATGTCCCTTTGCATTTGAATGCATATTGTCTCTTTAGATGTCACCAAGCATTTTATGCATGATGTCCTTTTAGATGTCCCCAAGCATTTTAGTGCATGATAGTCCTTTAGATGTCACCAAGCATTTTGTGCATGATGTCCCTTTAGATGTCCCCAAGCATTATATTGCATGAAGTCTGTTTAGATGTCCCCAGCATTTTATTGCATTATGTCTCTTTAATGTCCCCAAATTTTTAGTGCATGATGTCCCTTTATGTCCCCAAGCATTATTGTGCTTGATATACTTTAGATGTCCCCAAGTATTTTAGTGCATGATGTCACTTTAATGTCCCCAAGCATTTTAGTGCATGCATGATGTGTCTTTAGCTATCCTATCCTAATGGTGTAAATAGTGGGGTTTTTTTTAGATTGTTTTTTGTTTTTAGTCAAATTTCCTGTACTGATATATATATATATATATACAAACATAGAAAAGATAATCAATGCCATTCCTAGGCCCCATACAATATCATATTATCTGCTCACTGCATAATTTATGAACAAAGGGGTTTTAGTATACATTACTGTGATCACATGAATGAAAAGCCTTCCAACCACTCAAGGTAACCCCAGCTGGGGTTACCTTGACGTGGTTGGAGGCTTTCATTCATGTGATCACTTAATGTTACTAAACCCCTTTGTTCATAAATTATGCCAGTGAGCAGATAATATGATATTGTATGGGGCCTAGGAATGTGCATTGATTATCTTTTCTATGTTTGTATAAATGTTTGACCAAATCAGTAGCACTTCCACTAATGTAGTTGTAAATTAGCCTAATTGGAGTGCTTCCACAATTCTTGTTTGTATATTTATATATATAATATATTATTAAGAAGAAAATGGAGCCGCACACCGATTTCCAGCAATATCAAAAAGTTTATGTTTCACTTAACATGGCTGCCCACATGTTAATACAACGTTTCGGGAGACGCAACTCCCTTTATCAAGAGATGGGCGTAAATGAACAGTCAACACATCGTGCTTTATACAAATCAAACCAGAAGTGATGTCACACTAGTTCAACTGCAATCTCCACATACCGGATATCCTGATATCAGAGAAAACAATGGGTAAGAGTAACAACAGTGCAAGTAATATCAATTAGGTACAAAAAAGTCTTCACCCCCAATCAAAAATAAACAATGTAATATACATTTCCAAATAGACTACACAATAGTGGGTCCAAACAGATAAACCAACAACCCTCTAAAGAAATAAGAATAATCATAATCCCTGTAAGCCCATAGGGGCCAAAGTTTGTAATTTTTTAACCCACCAGACTTCCTTTTCTTCAATTCTGTCCTCCCTATTGCCATGTCCTTTCTCTGGAATAACTTCTAGGACCATATACCTGAGATCATCAGCAGTATGGCCCATATCGACAAAGTGGACATGGTACTGGCAAAGCAACTTGTTGCAGATTAATGGAAGACTTGTGTTGTGAGATCCTAGCTTTAACTTTCTGTATAGTCTCTCCTATATACAGGAACCACAAGGCAAATAAGTACATTATGCAAATCGGGAATTGCACGTGTATAAACCCCTTAAAGGAAATTCAACCCCAGTTCGAGGGTGTATAAAACTGGTCACTTTAATGACTGACGACATTGCCACACATTATGGCAGGGAACCATGCCCTTCTTAGTCAATCTAAGCCACATTTTATGTCTTTAGGACTGTCAACATTATCCCCCATACACATGAGCGATTAAACTTGGACCCAATAGTGTCCCTCTTTCTATATGAAAACATAGGAAATTAATTAAACTCTACTATATTAGGGTATGAATTACTCAGTATATTCCAATGCCTGGTTACAACATTTCTAATTGGATCACTTTGTTGATTATATCTGAGACAAAATGATCCTCCACATTAAATGGA
>CM033473.1:192080705-192138411 GCA_019447015.1 Hymenochirus boettgeri | reverse complement strand
TTCCTTCACCTCTACTTCCACTTGTTTGATGTGTATCTGATTTTTTCTGCAATTTATCAGTGGCACTAGACAATATGATGTTGGGATAACCCCTACTCATAAACTTCTGACACATATTGCTGAACTGTACCTTCTTTTGTATCGGATCACTAACTAACCTATCAACCCTGCACAACTGACTAAAGGGAATAGATCTTTTAATATGAGCCGGATGTTGGCTGGTAAAGTGTAAAATTTGGTTGCGATCTGTCGATTTTACATATAAATCAGTGTGTAATGCATAATCTTTTTTTGTTATACATACATCCAAAAAATGGATAGTATTAGGATCACTGCTTAAGTCAAATTTAATCGACGGGTGTATTTTATTCAGTCTAGCGTGGAACTGCGATAGGGTAGAGACATCACCCCGCCAGAGGATGAACACGTCATCAATATATCTCCACCATGCCACACAGTGGTCACGAAAGAGACAATCATGATAAACGTGCTCATCCTCCAAGCCAGCCATAAAAGCATTGGCATAGGCCGGAGCGACGTTCGACCCCATCGCAGTCCCACGCACCTGGAGGAAAAACTCATTCTTAAATTGAAAATAATTTTTGGTGAGTATAAACTTTAAAGCTTGCATAAAGAAATATACCTCCTCTGACTGCATACGTCCGTTCTCTATCAAAAGTTTTTTAGCTGCAGCAATTCCATCAACATGTGGGATAGACGTATACAAACTGGCCACATCCACTGTGGCCAGCTGTATGTCTACCCAATTACTGACATCTAGATCCTTAAGTTTAGACAAAAAATCTGCCATGTCCCTTAGGTATGATTTAGTCTCACACACCAAGGGGCCCAATGTTTTGTCAAGCATGGTAGCAAGAGGCACAAACATGGAGTCAATCCCCGAGACGATTGGACGCCCAGGGGGATGACGCTCATCCTTGTGCAATTTGGGTAAGGTATACATCTTAGGGATACGAGGATATGTTACCTGTAAAAAATCACACAATTCACCAGTAATAATACCTCCCTCCACAAAAACTTGCAATAATGATTAAGTAACAACTTAAATTCAGAAGTAGGGTCACAATCCAATTTTTTATACACTCCTGTATCGGAAAACCTTCTATATGGGTATGAATTACTCAGTATATTCCAATGCCTGGTTACAACTTTCTAATTGGATCACTTTGTTGATATAATCTGAGACAAAATGGATCCTCCCATTAAATGGGTTCCTTCACCTCTACTTCCACTTGTTTGATGTGTATCTGATTTTTTCTGCAATTTATCAGTGGCACTAGACATATGATGTTGGGATAACCCCTACTCATAAACTTCTGACACATATTGCTGAACTGTACCTTCTTTTGTATCGGATCACTAACTAACTTATCAACCCTGCACAACTGACTAAAGGGAATAGATATTTTAATATGAGCCGGATGTTGGCTGGTAAAGTGTAAAATTTGGTTGCGATCTGACGATTTTACATATAAATCAGTGTGTAATGCATAATCTTTTTTTGTTATACATACTCCAAAAAATGGATAGTATTAGGATCACTGCTTAAGTCAAATTTAATCGACGGGTGTATTTTATTCAGTCTAGCGTGGAACTGCTATAGGGTAGAGACGCCACCCTGCCAAGGATGAACACGTCATCATATATCTCCACCATGCCACACAGTGGTCACGAAAGAGACATCATGATAGACGTGCTCATCCTCCAAGCCAGCCATAAAAGCATTGGCATAGGCCGAGCGACGTTCGACCCCATCGCAGTCCCACGCACCTGGAGGAAAAACTCATTCTTAATTGAAAATAATTTTTGGTGAGTATAACTTTAAAGCTTGCATAAAGAAATATACCTCCTCTGACTGCATACGTCCGTTCTCTATCAAAAGTTTTTTAGCTGCAGCAATTCCATCAACATGTGGGATAGACGTAACAAACTGGCCACATCCACTGTGGCCAGCTGTATGTCTACCCAATTACGACATCTAGATCCTTAGTTTAGACAAAAAATCTGCCATGTCCCTTAGGTATGATTTAGTCTCACACACACAGGGGGCCCAATGTTTTGTCAAGCATGGTAGCAAGAGGCACAAACATGGAGTCAATCCCCAAGACTTTGGATGCCCAGGGGGATGACGCTCATCCTTGTGCTAATTTGGGTAAGGTATACATCTTAGGGATACGAGGATATGTTACCTGTAAAAAATCACACAATTCACCAGTAATAATACCTCCCTCCACAAAAACTTGCAATAATGATTAAGTAACAACTTAAATTCAGAAGTAGGGTCACAATCCAATTTTTTATACACTCCTGTATCGGACAATTGTGTCAGAATTTCATTTTCATAGTAAATACGATCCAAGACAACAACGGCTCCTCCCTTGTCAGAGGATCGTATAACATGTCCCTTCGACTCCAACTGTCCGCACCGAATCTCAATTTTAGTTAGATTATGTTTCTTAATATGAAAAATCTTCACTGTCGGTAAGGGTCTGAATATCACCTGTACCAGTTTAATATACTGGTACATCTATAGTGATAGAGAGAAAGGGGCTGGTCTGCAACACTCTTATTCAATAATATAAGTGTGATATGTAAGGCTAAAAATCCTTTATTGAATCAGACAGGGATACCCATTAAAACATTTAAAACCATACACCATTCCTTTCAATCATATCGGTACATATATATACAAACTATGACTGTGTACAACACATATCATAAACAGTAAAGAGGTAGTCCTACAGTCTTATCCAGTCTGTATGTCTGCATCATGGGGGTTACCCTACTTACGACCGGAGACACAGTGCATAGGAGAATGGTAGATAAGAGGTCGAGTCCGTCACATAGGACGCGTTTCGCTCCACCCAACCACGGGAGCTTTCTCAACTGGTGCAGGCTGATATTCAGACCCTTACCGACAGTGAAGATTTTTCTCATATTAAGAAACATAATCTAACTAAAATTGAGATTCAGGCGCTGAGACAGTTGGAGTCGAAAGGGACATAGTTATACGATCCTCTGACAAGGAGGAGCCGTTGTTGTCTTGGATTGTATTTTCTATGAAAATGAAATTCTGACACATTATCTATACACTCCTGTATCGGACAATTGTGTCAGACTGTCATTTGTTCCATAGTATACATCCAGACAACAACGCGTCCCCCTTGTCAGAGATCGTATACTATTCCCTTTTCGCCTCCAACTGTCTCAGCACCTGACTCTCAATTTGTAGATTATGTTTTCTTAATATGAGAAATCTTCACCTTCGGTAAGGGTCTGAATATCAAGCCTGTACCAGTTTTAATATAACTGGTACATCTATATTGGCTAGAGAGAAAGGGGCTGGTCTGCAACCTCTTATTAATAATATACGTGTGATATGTAAAGGCCTAACAAATCCCTTTATTGACTCAGACAGGGGATAACCCATTAAAACATTTAAAAACCATACACATTCCTTTCACTCATATCGGTACTATATATACAACTATGACTGTGTACACAACTATCATAAACACGTAAAGAGGTGTTCACAGTCTTATCCCAGTCCATGTATGTCTTTTTTTTGGCCGCCATCATGGGGGTTACCCTACTTACGGACCGGGGACAACAGTGCATAGAGAATGGTAAAGATAAGAGGTCGAGTCCGTCACATAGGACGGTTTCGCTCCACCAGACCACGGAGCTTTCTCAACTGGTGCAGGCTGATATTCAGACCCTTACCGACAGTGAAGATTTTTCTCATATTAAGAACCATAATTAACTAAATTGAGATTTCAGGCGCGAGACAGTTTTGAGTCGAAAAGGGCATAGTTATATCATCCTCTGACAAGGGATGAGGCCGTTGTTGTCTTGATTGTATTTTCTATGAAAATAGAAAGTTCTGACACAATTATCCGATACAGAGTGTATAAAAAAACTTGGATTGTGACCCTACTTCTGAATTTAAGTTGTTACTTAAATCATTATTGCAAGTTTTTGTGGAGGGGGTAATTATTACTGGTGACTTGTGTGATTTTTTTACTAGGTACCATATCCTCGTATCCCTAAGTTTGTATACCCTACCAAATTGCCAGATGAGCGTCTCCCCCTGGGCGTCCAATCTGTCTTGGGGATTGGACTCCATGTGTGTGCCTCTTGCTACATACTGACAAAACATTGGGCCCCTTGGGGTGTGGACTAAATCACACCTAAGGGACACGGCAGATTTTTGTCTAAATTAAGGATACTAGAGTGTCAGTAATTAAAAATTGGATTGTGACCCTACCTTCTGAATTTAAGTTGTTACTTAATCATTATTGCAAGTTTTTGTGGAGGGAGGTATTATTAACTGGTGAATTGTGTGATTTTTACAGGTAACATATCCTCGTATCCCTAAGATGTATACCTTACCCAAAGCACAAGGATGAGCGTCATCCCTGGGATCCAATCGTCTTGGGGATTGACTCCATGTTTGTGCCTCTTGCTACCATGCTTGACAAAACATTGGCCCTTGGTGTGGGAGACTAAATCATACCTAAGGGAATGGCAGATTTTTTGTCTAAACTTAAGGATCTAGATGTCAGTAATTGGGTAGACATACAGCTGGCCACAGTGGATGTGGCCAGTTGTATAGTCTATCCCACATGTGTTGGAATTGTGCAGCTAAAAAACTTTTGATAGAGAACGGACGTATGCAGTCAGAGGAGGTATATTTCTTATGCAAGCTTTAAAGTTTATACTCACCAAAAATTATTTTCAATTTAAGAATGAGTTTTTCCTCCAGGTGCGTGGGACTGCGATGGGGTCGAACGTCGCTCGGCCTATGCCAATGCTTTTATGGCTGGCTTGGAGGATGAGCACGTCTATCATGATTGTTCTTTCGTGACCACTGTGTGGCATGGTGGAGATATATTGATGACGTGTTCATCCTCTGGCAGGGTGACGTCTCTACCCTATAGCAGTTCCACGCTAGACTGAATAAAATACACCCGTCGATTAAATTTGACTTAAGCAGTGATCCTAATCTATCCATTTTTGGATGTATGTATAACAAAAAAAGATTATGCATTACACACTGATTTATATGTAAAATCGTCAGATCGCAACCAAATTTTACACTTTACCAGCCACATCCGGTCTCATATAAAATATCTATTCCCTTTAGTCAGTTGTGCAGGGTTGATAAGTTAGTTAGTGATCCGATACAAAGAAGGTACAGTTCAGCAATATGTGTCAGAAGTTTATGAGTAGGGGTTATCCCAACATCATATTGTCTAGTGCCACTGATAAATTGCAGAAAAATCAGATACACATCAAACAAGTGGAAGTAGAGGTGAAGGAATCCATTAATGTGGAGGATCCATTTTGTCTCAGATTATAATCAACAAAGTGATCCAATTAGAAATGTTGTAACCAGGCATTGGAATATACTGAGTAATATCCCTAATATAGTAGAGTTTAATTAATTTCCTAGTTTTCATATAGAAGAGGGGACACTATTGGGTCCAAGTTTAATCGCTCATGTCGTATGGGGGATAATGTGACAGTCCTAAAGAAATAAAATGTGGCTTAGATTGACTAAGAAGGGCATGGTTCCCTGCCATAATGTGTGCAATGTCGCTCAGTCATTAAAGTGACCAGTTTTATACACCCTCGAACTGGGGTGAATTTCCTTTAAGGGGTTTATACACGTGAATTCCCGATTTGCCATATATGTACTTATTTGCCCTTGTGGTCTCCTGTATATAGGAGAGACTTACAGAAAGTTAAAGCTAGGATCTCACAACACAAGTCTTCCATTAATCTGCAACAAGTTGCTTTGCCAGTACCATGCACTTTGTCGATATGGGCCATACTGCTGATGATCTCAGGTATATGGTCCTAGAAGTTATTCCAGAGAAAGGACATGGCAATAGGGAGGACAGATTGAAGAAAAAGGAAGTCTGGTGGGTTTAAAAATTACAAACTTTGGCCCCTATGGGACTTAACAGGATTATGATTATTCTTATTTCTTTAGAGGGTTGTTGGTTTATCTGTTTGGACCCACTATTGTGTAGTCTCTATTGTGAAAGATATTACATTGTTTATTTTTGATTGGTGGTGATATGTACTTTATTTGTACCTAATTGATATTACTTGCCACTGTTGTTACTCTTACCCATTGTTTCTCTCTGATATCAGGATATCCGGTATGTGTGGAGATTGCAGTTGAACTGTGTGACATCACTTCTGGTTTGATTTGTATAAAGCACGGTGTTGACTGTTCATTTACTGCCATCTCTTGATAAAGGGAGTTGCGTCTCCGAAACGTGTATTAAATGTGGGCAGCCATGTTTAAGTGGAAACATAAAACTTTTGATATTGCTGGAAATCGGTGTGCGGCTCCATTTTTCTTCTTTATATATATATATATATATATATATATATACAATACAAGAATGTGGAAGCACTCCAATTAGGCTAATTACAACTACTTTAGTGGAGTGCTACTGATTTGGTCAAACATTAACAAACATAGAAAGATAATCAATGCATTCCTAGGCCCCAACAATATCATATTACTGCTCACTGGCATAATTATGAACAAAGGGGTTAGTATACATTACTGTGATCACTGAATGAAAACCTTCAACGTCAAGTAACCCCAGCTGGGGTTACCTTGACGTGTTGGAAGGCTTTCATTCATGTGATCACAGTAATGTATACTAAAACCCCTTTGTTCATAAATTATGCAGTGAGCGAAATATGATATGTATGGGGCCTAGGAAGCATGATATCTTTCTAGTTTGTATATATATAATATATATATTCAGTACAGGAAATTTGACTTAACACAAACCACAATCTAAAAAAAACCCCACTATTTACACCATTAGGATAGGATAGCTAAAGACACATCATGCATGCACTAAAATGCTTGGGGACATCTAAAGTGACATCATGACTAAAATACTTGGGGACATCTAAAGTCATATCAAGCACAATAATGCTTGGGGACATCTAAAGGGACATCATGCACTAAAAATTTGGGGACATCTAAGAGACATATGCAATTAATGCTTGGGACATCTAACAGACTTCTGCACTATAAGCTTGGGGACATCTAAAGGGACATCATGCACTAAAATGCTTGGTGACATCTAAAGGACTATCATGCACTAAAACTGGGGACATCTAAAGGAATCATGCACTAAAAGCTTGGTGACATCTAAAGAGACATAATGCATTCAAATGCAAAGGGACATCTAAACGGACTTCATGCACTAAAATGCTTGGGGAATCTAAAGGGACATCATGCACTAAAATGCTTGGGGACATCTAAAGAGACATAATGCATTAAATTGCTTGGGGACATCTAAATGGACTTCATGCACTATAATGCTTGGGGAGTTGGGGACATCTAAAGAGACATCATGCACTAAATGTTGGGGACACGTAAAGAGACATCTGCACTAAAATGCTTAGGGACATCTAAGAGACATAATGCATTAATTGCTTGGGACTATAAATGGACTTCATGCACTATAATACTTGGGGACATCTAAGAGAGATCATGACTTAATGTTGGGGAATCTAAACGCAAAATCATAAACTATAATGCTTGTGGTGCTTTTCTTTTTTAATAAATCTTAATTAAAGGGTATGTCCACCAAAATAATATTTTTTTATATAAGATTCCCCCTGGGCTCCAGCCCAACGCTATGTTTTTTTTTTTTAGAAAGTCCCCCAAACTCTACTTACCTCCCCTTTTCCTCCGCCGCGCTCCCGGCCTCTGCTGTGAGAAAATGAGCAGAGGGGCGGGACCGGCAGCTGCGTCTGTGAGGCTGAGCGGCGAATCACGGATGCGGCTGCCGGCAGCTCACTTTGCCGGAGGAAAGGGAGAGGTAAGTAAAGTTTGGGGAGCTTTCTAAAGAATAAACATAGCGGTTGGGGCTGGGAGCCCAGGGGAAATCTTACATATGAATCATTTCACGCTAGGGGGAGGGAACGGGAGAGGGAGAGGAGAGGGAGGGGCGGGGAGGGGGAGGGGGGGAGAAGGGCTGCAGTACGCATGCAAAAATCTACCTGAGGCTAGGTAGGGCAGAGCCCTGCTAGCCTCTGGTGGGCAGTTTTGGCCCTTTGGGGGGGACTACAGGAGAACCAGATGGAGCTGGGATGTGAGGTAAGGATTAAACTACACTACATGATGGGGCCAGTAGTTGGGGGGATTATAGTTTTGGGGGTGGACATGCCCTTTAAAATGTAGCTGTCTAGTTCAACATTACATTTTTATTTTTTAGTCCACTGATTTATTTTCCATTCTCTTAATTTCACTTACATTTTAGGCAAATCCGTGCTGGCAGAAGAAAGAATCAATGCACCCCTAAATACCTTCAGTATAGCTTTATTTAGTGACCCAGAGCATTATTTCAAACATGGTCATACATATTTAGCCAGTTGGCTTGTCAGCAGTTTTTAATAAAAGTGCTTTGAGGAGGTTTAGTATTATGTAGCAGTGAACAAACCAGTCATCAAGCAAAAATACTATATAGTATGAAGGGAGAATAATAATTGCTGAAAAACCTTTGAACATAAAGCATATTCAAAGGCATAGTAATGATTTTATACTTGTGTAGATATCTATTGAACTACTTGATGACTCCTTTAAGTGCTCTGTCCATATCAATGTAGGACAGAGGCGAAGATTTGTGTCAAATGATCATCATGAAAGAGAATAACCAAGTAGTTGCATATTAAAGAAGGTAGCTAAGCAAAAGTCCTGCCCTAAAACAGGTCCACAGATTTAGCTCAGGTTTTGACGCATAATGTTCTGAAAGGCCAAAAATAGTGGAACTTGGAGATACCATGGAAAAATTTTTTCTATTTGCCATATTTGCCTTTCAATGAATAAATGTTTTTGTCCAATAGTTAGGCCAGCAATAGACAAAATGATCACTCAAACCCTTCCCAACAAACGTACAGATATGAAACAGCAAATAAACACATGGATATTAGAGGAGAACCAAAGCCTAATAGTTTGAGTGATTCTGACTATCCATGTTAATGGGATGTTACTCTAACTGTAATGCCCCTACAGTACACTGGTACTTTGTCTCCATTGATTAATCCCCTGGGATTTAATATTCATCTTCAAACTTGCAATTGGAAAACGAATATTAAATTTTTTAAAACAAAGTTTAAAATCATGTTGAAAAATTATGTTTAAATTTGCCATAGAAAATGTAATATTTCAATTGGCTTTGAAACACTTTCGAGCTTCAATAGGTTCTGCGGAACCGTTATCAGAAGGAAACTAACGGTTTTGTTTATCTCTAGTTTTGAATTAGGGAAAACTCACTGGGGCCCAGGTCTGGACTTATAGTTAATACTATTAGTACTTGGGATGACTGAAATTTAATTCCTGGTTTGTTTGTTTAGTTCCTTTATGTATGAATAAAATAAGTGGCTTTGTTGCTTCTCATTAAATGTTTTGTATACAGAATGGGGGCACTCCCTAGAAATCTCCCCTGAAACATTGAGGTTTGTTTGTAAGGGCTGGTACACATGGGTCGATAAATTAGCCTGACCTGCCACCCTGAAAATATATTGGTTGATGTTCCAAAATATCAACAGGAATTATTGATTGACGTTGCCCAAGAGTTTTGACTGAAATTGATTAGAACCAAAGATTGCACATATTAGTAATTAGTGGATGATCAGCAGTCTTCAATAGACCACACATCTGACCAAAAATATTGACTAAACATTTCATTTATCAAACAGACTGCCAATCAGTATTACAGGGGCATGGTACAGGAGAATTACAGGTGGCCAAAACCCCCTTTCTGCTGACACAAAATTACCTGCTGCTCTATCACAAATATTGATATGCTAGTTATTGTCACACTCGCACTGATTTTCTCCTACAACGTGTGCTTTTATATGGAACTCCTTGGTGACTTCTTATATCCTTTCAATTTCGATTTCTCAATATGTATTGATTATTAAAATAACGATGTACAATTAACTGGAAGGAGATATATTTTGCCTTTCACTTCATGCAGCAAAAAGACTTGGGATATCACTGCTCACATAGTCCTTACTATGGGGCAGCAGGAATTTTGTAGTTTGCAGGAGAGAAGGCAACCTTAAATTTAGGTCATTGAGGTGCTCTCCAATACAATGGCTGTTTTATCACAGTTATGAATATAGGAAATGAGCATGTGCAGAGGATGATTATTATACAGAAGGTGGCAGGTGCATGTGGGCATGGCTAAAATTCAGTAGTGTGCTGATTGTGCTACTGCCAATGAATGCCCTTTGAAAAAAACCCTCCGTAGAAATACTTTTGCCAAAATTATGCTTAATCAGCATTTGGAGCAGCCCAAAGCAGTATGAATCAATAATCCTTTAGATCATTTTCAGTTTATTTTGAGTGCAGCCTTTATTATAAGTATGGTGTGCAGATCACTTGTAATTATCTGTGCAACATCTTGTGTCTTGGCCAAACATTTAAAAAAAAACAAATTTAGTTTACCTACTAATCACATTGTAAATGTATTACAAATGCATGTGAATGAGGTTAAATATATACAGTTCGACAAGAAACTAAACTAAGTGATGGTGGTTTAAAAAGAAGTCTGCTTCTGGGAAGAAGGTACAAGGTAATAGTGGGCAAAGAAGGAAGGAAGCACAACCACCCATGTTCCCACTGTGCAATCTGAGCCTTAAGGGAAGTACATCTCTTTGGTCTTTTTCTGAGTTGTCATCTCAGAAACTAGCACAGGGATTTCACTTCCCTTCATCAGATGTACAAGAAAATTTCTGAGATTTGACATAATTTGCAAGCCACAGAGAAAGTGTTCTATATATACAGTATTTGATGCTTTATTGTTTGCTTTCTGCACACCAAATATCATGTTAGCAGCTTCTGCAACTGTAGCAGCAGAACCATTACCACTTTCATTGGCTCATATTTAAATAACCTGGGCAAACATGATAGAAACATAAAGAATCTGCAGCTAAGTTAAAGGGTTATTTAAAAAGTGGTAAGGCGATAGTGAAATGGGGGTACTTAATTTGCTCCAGAGACGTAGCCTTATCAGATTTTATGCACAAGACTTTTTTATCAGGAGGGGGCCCTCGCATATTTAGGGGCAGGGTGTTGCTGAACTACCACTCTACCATTCCCAGAGTCTCTGGAAAATCCGAAGATCCAAAAAACCTAAAACAAGAAAGAATGTTCGATTATTATTGAAAGTTCAAGGCTATTTTTGAGGATTATCGAAAATAGCCTCGAATGTTTGATAATCCTCAAAAATATGACGGGACTAATTTTCTGACCGTTATTTCGAGGAATATCAAACGTTCAAGGCTATCTTCGATAATCCTGAAGTTCGATAATCATAGAAAATATGACGCAATGTACGATCCATCCAGATTCAGACAGATCATTCGGATTTTGGAACTGAGGGTTCGTGTCGGATCTGGGTCCAAGTCGGATCCGGATCCCATCTCTATTATTAAAACAATAGTTATGGTTGATCAGGGCATCCTTTCTGATTGCCATTTTGTCTTCCTTTCAAGCTTTTTTTTTGCCTTCCTGTGGATCAGCTGATAGGTAGAGCTCATAAGTAGACTAAAATGTTGGACTAGTGACTAACATGACCCCTATCTCATTTTTAAAATTAACACTGAGGGGTCCATGTTATAATTTTGATGGCATACCGTAACTTACCTGACAGTATTGGCTACACATAAACCCCTTTGCGAGGCTTGCTGCACCTCGGATCCCAGTCAGGTAAGATGTGCGGTTTATGCCTCCATTCAATAGGCGTTAATTTTGAGCTACTAAATTTAGAAATAGTGCTGCCACAGCAAAATTAGTGTTAACCCTGCACTTACATGATAAAACATCAGGTATTGTGGGGTTATATTTATTTGTCTGGATAATGAACATATTGCATTGCCGTGAGTGAGGAGTACAAATACAATAGAAGGACTGTCAAAGCACCGTTAGGCTAAATTACAACTAATTTTTGCTGAAGGCTACTGATCTGACCAACATATACAAACAAGAGAAGATCAATGCACATTCCTAGGCCCCATACAATATTATTATCTGCACACTGGCATACTTTATAAACAAAGGGGTTTTAGTATACATTACTTAATCATATGAATGAAAAGCCTTCCAACCAATCAAGGTAACCCCAGTCTGGAAGATCCTAACTTCTACCATTTTTTACTTTAATATTGATTAGCAAACTTTCGTATTTCTCATATTGCGCACTGGATCCATAGTAAGGCTTTCTCACTCCCCACAGCCTTTTGGCTTTTATAGTGAGGGAAGAGTCCGTCCATCCAGTGCTTTATTTAAAGGCATAGTGACACAGGCCAGTAAAACTGCTCACTGTTTGTACATGTGGCCACCCATGAGGAGGAGAAGAGAAGTAATTTCTGCTCCTCAGGTTAAATGCATCTATGACCAATAGATAGTTGCCATTTATTGCAGTTTAGATTGACAAAAACCATACCTGATCATTCAGCCAGTTAAAAAATTGTAGCTCAAGACTCAATCGTTATAAGCCTGATTTTGAATGAAGCTTAGACTTGGGAGCATATTCATAAACATTGCTATCGCTGCACATTGCCGATCAATCATTATCTAGCCCATATTTATAAAGCTGAGATATCTCCACAGACAGGGATCCCGCACCCTACCTGGGGCCCTTAAAAGAGCCTTTTGGGGCTTAAGGGGATCCTGCAGCTCAAAACTGGGACTCCTTGGCACCTAAAGGTGCTCTTATTGCACTAACAAGTGCCTTTTGGGCTTAAGTGGTCCCGCAACTTGAACCAGAACCCCTCCCCAGCACTTATAAAACCTGTGGCAATGAGAAGAGCCTTTGGGGGCTTAAGGGGTACTGCAGCCCAAAACGGGACTCCCTGGCCATATTAGTGCTCTTGTTGCACTATCAAGTGCCTTTTGGGGCTTTAGTGGTCCCGCAAACTTGAAACCGGGAACCCCTCCCCAGCACTTATAAGGGCCCTTGTAGCATTGACTAGTGCTTTTGGGCTAAAGGGTCCCGCCAGCTCAAAACCTTTCTCCCTCCAGTGCTCTTGTGGCACTGATAAGTGCCTTTTGGAGCTTAAGGGACCCCTTGTGGCACTGAAAAGTGCCTTTGTTGGGGGTCATGCAGCTTAAAAACCAGGACCCCCATTGGTTTCACTGTCTTCTTCTTGACGCCGATGATGACACCGACATTGCCGATGCTGTTATGTCACCGCGGCTGCTGCTGATGATCACCATCTTGTCTCGGAGTCTTCTTCCATCTTCCTTATCATCCTGACGACTTCTAAGTTCCATGTAGGTTTGCATCTCTTTATATAGGATTGCTGAAGAAACAATCCATTCTGATTGCTTAATATTTTAATTCTAGCAATCATGTGGTCAGATTTTTGTCAATATCTGCCCATATGATTGCTAGGATTAAAATATTAAGCAATAGAATGGATTTGGTTATACACTGGAATGGGGATGTATGACCAGCTGCAAGGACCACAGGGAAATTCAAGATTGGAATGGAATGGTAATATTTAATATAGTGCTGGTTTTACCATAAATGGGTTCCAGGGTACACTGCTTACATGCCAGGGGTTCCTGGCAATGCCAAATAACTTTAAACTCTTTTAACACTTAAATTCTCAATTAAGGCTGTGGCCACACTATACGGACGGTAAACGCACATGAAAGTGTGCAAAATTCAGTGCATTTCCTGCATGTTAGCCTCCATTTGCACTGTGCTTCTGGCAATAGTCTGTAATCAGAGTTCATGAGTATACAGAAAAAATGGTAAACCCATGCTCTAAAACAGAACGCAGCATATAAAATGTGGCCACCCACATTGGGATACGTGCTATGCTTTCACAAGTACTAATGGATCACTAAATCGATCATAAGCGAGTGACAAAGCACTAGTGTGGCCCTAGTGGCAGTCTGGAAGTAGGAATTGTTATTAGTGCTCATTAACTTGCATGAATATCTTAGTTAAAAATATCTTGCCTGCTCAATCAAAGGTTTATTGAGATCCACCACATTACCAGCAAGTTGGTCTGGACAGATAAGGTCATTGCTTTTAAGGTGCAGTCTAATTTTGGAAGTCTCATGTACATTGACATGAGTTTAGAGAATTGTTGTCTGTGTATGTTTTATGAGCACATCCATTTCCCTCCTGTTCTGTTCGTACAAGTTGTACAGAATAAATGCTTTACATTTCCAGAAATTGCTATTGATCCGCCGTCCAGTTTACAAGACCGATCAATATGAATTTCCCCAAGCCATTATATTATTTGTTGTCGTCTATGTTCCCACCATCCCCCAACACTGTGCTTTCTAGTGCTGCTGAAACCCATCCAGATTCAAAGGATGATTTCATCCCTTTCCTGGAAAAACACATGACTAAAAATAACATCCTGACAAGGAATATCTTTCAGACAAGATGCTTAAGAATAGCATTTGTGTACAAACACTTCTCCGTTTTGATTATACTGTTACTCTTACTTTCAAGTCACACAACATTGGATATTTCGTTGTATAATGCTACATACACTTTTATATATGCTATTTTGTGAGCATGTAATAAAACCATATATCTACTTAGAGACATTGCATACAAAAAATCAGGTACCCAGATGCAGGTCTACTATAGAGCTATGTTAAGAGATATATGTTAGAGCTATGTTAGAGATATGTTAAACTATTACTCTTCAGATCCTCATTACATACATTAAATGATTATTAGTATTTTTTCTTCTTGTTGTGTCTATGTGCCGTATTTGTAAAGACGAGGTATCGCTTTAACGATCGGTAAACGATTGTTAATTTCTGATGGTTTAACATCGTTAATTACGATCATTATCATTCATATACGATATGATCGTAAATTACCGATATCGATGGGAAATCTACCATAACGAAATCGAGATTTACAATCCCATAGAATGCCATTGTGGTAGTTACTACGCATGGTATTCTATGAATAAGCGAGAAAGGATCCTTGCAACTCAAAACATTGTCGTGTTTAAATGTAATGGCTGTAAAAAACAGCTGTTTGCAGCTATTCTGCCTCTGCCTGTCTGTTACCCCCTCACCTATTTTTTGCAGATGGTATTCTACGACCAAACGTTTGGTAATTATCGAAAGTTCAATAATTACCGAAAGTTCGATCATAAATGTATGATCGTGATCGTACAATAACCTGCGGTATTGCCAAAAAGCGTACCCCGGGTCTATTAATAAGGCCCTATGTTCGTAGTGGATTACAGTTCATATAGACCACTTCTTTCATTTTTAGGAATAAATTTTGTTTCATTTTTATACATCAACAAGTCAGGAGAATCAATGAAAGTCAGTTTCAAGTATGCACCACTAAAACCATTGGACTTCTAGAGCAGCCCAACAGGTGAGAGCATAGGGTGGTCAGGGTCTATTTGAATAAGGGATCCTGATAAGGGATGGATGTGGGGAGAGTCAGAGAGGATTAGGCAGCCTATAGCCTCTTGAAGTGCCATAGAGTGGACCCCTTTTTTCTATAGCTACAATATAGAGGGGGAAAAAAATCATTCAACCTTTGGAAACCTGTTCCCAAACACAGAAGGCCATGCAAAAATATTTGGGGCCAATGCAGAACAGACACTGCGTTACTACCTGTGTGAGATCCCACTATTTACAGCATCCCAAATCCCAAGATTTACAGCATTACGGGATCCTGGTCAGGTAAAAAGCCCTGTTTTTACTCTGCCAGTAAAGCATCAAGTACGGTACATCATTGTGTGGTTCTTGCACTAATTTGGACCGATATAACATAGGCCGTAATATTTGTGGACTTTTACTGTCAAAGGCAATCATGCTGCTTACAACGAACTATAGGGTTCATTACTTTAGTTGTACCTCATAGTCATTGTAACTCACTTTTATTTAAAAGGCACAGTATCGAGTTTTAGTGACACCGCGCCTTTAACGATCGGTCCAGCGGTCGTAAATATATGAAGCGCCCATAAAGTATGATAGGCCGTAAATCTACAATCAATATCGTAGATTTATGCACGCAATTTACTACCAGTTTACTACCGCATGGTATTTACGACAAGCGGTCGTAGATATACGACGTTCGCCATAAATGTAATAGTATAGTTTGCAGTAATTGACAATTAAAAAAAAAAAACATATTTCTCAGTGTACATATCCTTTAACAATTCTTTCCTCCAGATAGCAGCTGCTTACTTTTTAAACCCATACAATACTATCATACAAAGATGATAGTCCGAAACATGTAGTGTGTTTTTTGGTTATTAAACACAGTTCCCCGTTTGGATTGTTACAGTTCTTCTGGGTTCCATCTTTTTTTCAATTGGATATTACTAGGTGCATGGACAGAGCACTGGAAGTCTCCAGGAGCCAGCAGAAGAGCGAACAAGGTGGTAGAACTATATACATTGCACGCTTTACGTGTATAGTAGGTAGCTGTTTCCACAGCTACAATGACAGATATTTCTATAGAGAATAAAGGTAAAGCATTTAGGGGGTTCAGTAAAAAGCAGCAAAGACCCAATTGCATTTTTTAATTTAGACTTACCATTATTAAAATAGTGCCGTATTTGGGTTTGGTGCATCTGTTCCCTTCAATGCACTATTCAGATTATAATAGCTGATTTTTAAAAATGCCCCTTGTTTTTTGCACACACTAGCATGTCAACTATATTAAAAAGTGAACCAAACATAACATAAGATTTAATATATAGTGCAGGCTTATTTAAAGGGAAAATAAAGTCTCACAGACTATATTGTCCCAATAGCCAGAGCACTTCACAAACATACCAGCTGAGCCTTCCCTTTTCCTTTGCTGTGGCGACTTATTAGGCTGGTACACAAGAAGGACTATTTGTCCCAAGTGAGCCCTCAGCCGGGACAAATGTCCATTGGTCGCGGCATATTGGCATCTGACAAAAGTGCGAATGATCGATCGGGCGGTCCCAAGGGAACTGCTGATCGATCAGAATTCACCGACACGTCGTTTGTCTGATTGAACGAGGTCGGTCGCGGTCAGCCGCCCCACACCAGCAGATATTTTTGCCCGACTGACTGACAGACCGACTGTGCCGTGAATCTGTCAAAAATATCTGTGGTGTGTACCCAGCCTTAAACTAACATGTGGACAAGGGGTCAACTCCATAATCCACCTTAGCTGGGACAAAGGACAGATCCAAAAAAATTGCCTGCAAACCCCACTGTCAAGAAATATGTATATTCTGGAATATGTAGTTTCGAATATGAGGGTAAAATTTGTTTCCATTTTGCTCTCCCCTTGGTATTTCCTTGTCTTTTCCTTGGGCAATAATGTCGACATCCCAAATTTCTTCTTTTTCAGGTCTCTCTTCAGAAGTACCAGCTTTAGATGACTGATCTCTATCTTGTGCCAGGTTTATCTAACCAACAGAAAAAGTTTTGTGATCGGCATCGTTCAGAGGAACCAGTGTTTTCTCAGGAGACTTACAGGGAAATGCGCCCAGAGCCACATTTGCCCGGGCAAAACTCCTGAAGCAGATTTACCAGAGGCTGCACTTATGTCACGAACGCCAGTTTGCTGGGCACGTAATCTGACCAATCAATAGGTAAAAGTTGCACAATGCCAAATTTCTTCAAGGCTTTGGCAATGCCCACCAACCCTTCTGACTTCACTGACTATGCACACCCCTGTCCTGGCAGCTAAATGGTAACACTTCACCATTCACTCCAGCAATTAACTGGTTAATTAGCATCAGTCCTTCACAAGCAGTCACCAGTGTTAATTAGCATTTACACTGCAAAGCACGCCCATCCAACATCCAAACACAACAAACTTACCAGAGGCTGAGTTCTTTTAGAGCATCAAAGACAAAACATTACATTTTAGATTAATATTCCAAAAGCTGGACAGTGATATAATACAAAAATAAAGAAAAAATAGTGTTACAATAAAATGACAAACTAGGTACAACAGTTATAAAAATAAAGGATAAAAATTCACAACACCTACTACTTACTAGAAAGGTCCTGTGTCTCGGGGCAAGAGAAAACATTGGGTCCAACACATTAGCATGTCCCCTCAGTATGAACAAAGTTATAGGGGGTACAAGGATTTTTAAACCCCTTGTTAAACCACCCCCCTCCGGGCTATGCATGAGGTGGGAGTGTCTAGGAATGTCCAGATTTATGACTAGCAAAAGCATTCATTCCCCCCAGTTAGGCAGATTCCAATAAATTTAGATACGTACATTGTACTGGGATGTGTGTAATACATATTTCCCAAGATATTAAAACTCCCCTTGGCAAGGGAATAAAGTCTCCATCTGGGTATCAATTTGATGGGCCTACCTTCCCATTCACAAATATATATTAGTTCCTATATCACATATTCCCATACACAAATATATTTATTTTATACATATGGTTGCCCTTAAAGTGCCCAATGGTATCCACCAGACCTCTAGCTAACTCGTACACTGCCCCATCCGGTTCCGTCTCACTAATCGTAAATCATTAGGGTGGAATGGCATTTTATAGGTCCTTGAAAGACCAAGTTCTTGCTAAGTCACTACACACTGTCCTGACAAATTTACATCTTTTCTAAACTGGGACCAAAATGTATCGTCTCTAATACTATTGCTCAGAAAATAAGAGAGTAACCTGTAAGGGAACGTTATTTACTTCAGTCAAATATATTAACATGTCCCACTATTAAAAGTTGCATTCAATGCTTTCAAGCTGATCCTCCTCTATTATGGGGTAGATAAAATCTTGAATTCGCAATGGATGCAGAACCCTCCAATATTTATTAGAAGGGTTATGGAACGTAGGAAAGATGTGGAAACCTGCTCAATGTTCATGCAGCAAGACATACCAAGCATTTTTTTGCTGGGTCAGTGGCTCTTGAGGTCCCTGTCAAGGGGGGTTTAATGTTAGATGCCATTCCTTACCTTTCATTCAGTCACTCATAAATCCTTCATGTTCATCTTCCGCAACTTCGGATTCACTTCGCTAACTTCAGTTTTTTCGGTGGTGTCCGGATTTCTCCATTGCACCTTCGGGTCTTTCTGCCACTCAAAATTCCACAAATTAGGCAATCTTAATATCATCTCTTTCTACCAGTCTGCTGATTTGTGCAGAACGTTTATCTGCTTAACCTATCCTGGTCTCTACTTGTTTCTAATTGTTTTCTTTAGCCTTTTAATTCCGTTCCTAGAGCCTATGGTTCTTCTTAGTGCTTGGTGTGTTTTTAATCTGATACTTATTTTCGGCTACGATTCTTGCTGCCTGTCCTGACGTCGCCTGTTTCCTGTCCACGATTCTCCCTTCATTTCCGATACCTCACTTTGGCTGATGACTTGTGGTTTAAATTGTTCCTGACCGTGTGTTACTGCCTCCCACTCTGCACCACGCTTTTGGTTCTCTAGCCACCCCAGCTGGTTGGTGCCCATTTTCTGATAGTGTGCTTTCATACTACTTGAGTTCCTGGCATCAGAAACAGATACCTTGGTTCTAAGTACGGGGAAACTGTGCCCGGTGAGGCACGTAAAGCCTGGCAAAGGGGCGTGACTAGAGGTTAAAGCCAAAAAATGGAGATTGGGATATCTGTGTTGAAGGGATAATTGGGTATTGTGGAAGTATACAGCTTGTTGTTTCAAAAAATATAACACAGAGTTGCATGGTCTGCACTGTTGGGGTGAGAGTCCTAAAAAGTACATTTCCTGATGATATTTATAAGGAATGTTGTTCTTCCAGCTGTCAATTAATCTAGAGAAGCTTTAGAAAACAATAGAGTATTATATGTTAGATCTCTCCAGAATTAGGTATTTAAACCATTCTGTTTCAACTCTGATTAATGTCATCTTAATATCATTAATGGAAAAAAGTCTAAAAAAATGTTTTCTTAGATGAACAGAGTAGCACAAGTGATTAAAGAGATCAGAGCATCTGAAAAAAAACCCCACTGTGGTGCTGTAGGGATGTAAGCTCAATAAATGTAATGTTTTCTATGGAGGTGATGTGCTGAAAAACAATAGCTTTAGCAAGTTCAAGAACTGTTTGGTTAGTAGAGGAATATATGTTTTCCTTTATCTGACTAATCTCTGTTTAAATTTCTTGTTATGTGTGATTGCAGCCTATATTAAAGGCATCTATACCGAAAAATAGGTCATATTTTAATGTGACCATAACTGGAACTATAATTCTTCCCAACCAACACGGTATCATTTTTGTTTATCTGTCCACTTAGATATCCAATCTAAACTTGTTATATTTCAGTTGTCAATCAAGCTATCAAATATTCTTCTGTGTTGAGTAGTTTTAACTGAGCTGGAATGGTGACAGAGTTTTACAGTTGGAATTTCTGTTGCGTGTGCAGGCTTGACAGTTGGTTTTGTGGGAAAAAAGTCAGGTCGGATGGAGTGGTTTAAAAGAGTAGTGCTACTTACAGTATTCAATATAGATTAAGATAGGCAAAGTCATTTTTCAGGATAGTGTCCCTTTAATGCAGTTGCCACTGTCAAGATGGTTTTCCTATACACCTTAGAGAGGTATATTTGTCACCACTGAGGACAATTAAAAGCTAAAATATAAAGACCTTGAATAAATTCTATTCTCTCATTTACCCAGAGCGCTAGACAATATATGGGTTAAAGTTATGCTAACCATTCGCGTATTGGGTTAGCGCGACTTTAACTCTATATTAGTGGTGAGATGCGCAGGTTTCACAAAGAACGCGAACATCCAGCGCACACTTTCAATATTCACATTTGCACTAACTTTTAGCACTGGATTAAAAATCCGTTGTGAGTAAATCCCTATATGGAATTTACCCACAAACGCAATATTAAACATTAAAACCAATGTGATAGCAGCTCTAGGTAAAAGAGCCTGTATCAGAAACACTGGATTCTAAGTCGCACTCCTTAGGTGATTCAAAGTGTTTTATTGAAAACCACACATCAAACACAACAGTTTCAGGGGAACGTGCCCCCTTCTTCAGGTGATGACTGTATAAACTGCCCTAACTAACAAGCTCACCTCTGAAACTAGCTGTTTGTGGAGAGAAACATCATTTAAAAGGACTGTCCTCCCTCAAATTTATATACTTAAAAGCCACCCCTACATACCTTCTTTTGTACATTACCTTTAAGATGCTTCTAGCATTACTTAAACAGTATGGAGGATTGGGGGTCTGTAGTTTCAATAGGACTGGAAATAATGAAAATATTAAATTCAATCCAAATTGAAATGTGAATTTATTGATTCCATATCTCGATTTTAAAATTTTTGCCGGTTTTTAATTGACTTCGACTTTTCAATTGCCACTTTTGATATTCCTTCAGACTTTTGGAATTTCCCAAAGTCCATGTACTTACGGATTAAAAAAAAAAACATCAGTTCCAAATGAAACAGGTTCTTTTTGAAGCTGGGATACCAATCTACCCGAAAGCAAACCAGTGGGAGGGCCAAAGTGAATATAGCAAACATTCCTTTAGCATATTGATGTATTGATGTAAAAAGTATCTAATAATAGTTTTGCCTTATAAAGACATTGCAAATGTCTAATATTTATCAGCACGACAGTTTATTTAAGGCATACGCATAGTTATTTTCAGAGATAATCCTTCAAAACAACCAACAAGAGTCTTTCAGGGAGATTCAATAAAAGTTCTTATCGTTTAAAATGGTGCTAATTTGCCCCAACCAATCAGATGTTAGATTCAAATGTAAATGATATCTGATTGGTTGGGGCAAAATAGCACCATTTTAAACGATAAGAACTTTTATTGAAGTAACCCTGTTTATGTTTTCCCCCTAATGGTAACTGCAGGACCTGAATAAGATGTAAGAATAGTTTTTTGAGAATATACCTGATACATTAACAAAATATGACTTACTATAAAGGCCTCCTTATCTAGTATGGCTTATAGCCAGGCCAAACTAAAAGGATATAAGACAATGAAATGACTTGTTACTCTAAACCTCTAGTCAAAGTTTGTTCCATTCATAAGCAGGAAAGTAAGTAATGAATTTAAATTAGGGGATATGCTTCTCTTGCAAAGAGATGTTAAAAATATCACTTCTAAGTAAAGAAACCTACTGGAAAAAGACATTTTCCAAATAAAACATAAGTGTCCATGGAATAAACAAGGATAAGGTTTGTGTCCTACAGGGGAGACTTTTAGCTGCTACTGTAGATGGCTAGAAATAAGTTTAATAGTTTCCTCAGCAGGCAACCGATACTACTTACTACACAGGAACAAATACAATCTATTAAAATCAGCACATGGATGGAATGCCTGCAAGAAAGGATCTACCTATTTTTTTTCATTTCTTCCTATTGATACTGATTTTACTTATTTTGTGAAATATGTTTGGGGGCACCATAACCATATATGATATTGTGAAGGGAGGGCTACAATGAATCCCTTCCTTCCAAGTCTTTAAGTGTAATATAACTTGGTTTGCGTATTATAGTGTTTACAGACTGTTATATAATACATAAGTGATATATTTTATAATGGGAGCTGCAGTGGTTATATATATATTCTAAAAACCACTCAGCTATGTCACTAAGTGACTCATTCTTATATTTTGATATCCCAGCTTTAGTGATAAGAGCCATACCCTTGGGCAGTAGTTTTTGCGGCTAAGGAGGATTTGCTCTGCAAAATGGGCATTGAACTTTGGGATGGTTAGGTGAAAGGGGCTACACCACCGAGATCCATAAAAAGGGCCATATGAAAAGCTAGGGAGACAATAGGGATTCCCTTCTTGTAAAAGGTGCTGTGGACTTGATATCAGAGGGAAAACAGTTTAGAGAACTCTGACCACAGGTCTAGAAGTAAGGTAGTGACCATTCTAGAATAAGGGTATTCTAATAAAACTATTATAATGAGTGGACCCTATCTTAAGAAAGTGCTTCCCCCTCACCCAATCTCTGATTAGTTTAATACTGCACCATTAGAGTTACAGGGAAGACTCAGTTTGTGGTCGGATTGAAGGTATGAAGCAGTAGGAAAACTTGCACAACACAGGGAGCAGGGACTCTGTAACAAGGGAGTAGGGTTTTGTACAATGGAGCGGGGATGCTGGATAATGGAGGACTGTGACAATGGAGCTGGATACTGGGAATAATGGAGCGACCTGTGACAATGAAGCTGGATACTGGAACAATGGAGACTGTGACAATTGAAGGCTGGTGTACTGGAACAATGGAGGAGTGCAATGGAAGCTGGATACTGGAACAATGTAGACTGTGACCAATGACAGCTGGTTACTGGAACAATGGAGGACTGGACAATGGACTGGATATGAGAAACAATGGGAATGTTGACAATGAAGCTGGTACTAATGAAGCAGGTACGGAACAATGAGCGACGACAATGGAGACTGCTTTGATACTGGAACATGTGAGCATGGTTACGGGACCAATGGAGATTGACAATGAAGCGGGATATGCGAACAATGAGCTGTGACATGAGTGGATATGGAACAATGGAGGATTGTGACAATGAAGTGGATATGGAACATGGGCATGTGAAAATGAAGATGCGATACTGGAACAAGGAGGACTGAACAATGAGAGCTAGGATACGGAAACCATGGAGTGACAATGAATGGTACTGGATACAATGAGATGACAATGAAGCTGGAACTACGGAACAAGCGGACAAGAAGCTGGTGACTGACAATGAAGCGGTACTGACTGGGACTTGACCAAGTGGAACTGAACTGGATTGACAATGCAAGCTGGATACTGGAACAATGGAGACTGGTGACAATGAACTGGGAATACTGGAACAATGGAAGGACTGTTGAAATGGTGAAGTGGTACTGAAAAATAGAGACTGGACAATGGTGATGAAGCTGCTCACAAGCAATACAGAACACTAGAACCCTAACGCCCAAAGCCAAAACAACTGCGTCTAGGGAAGAAGAGGAGGAGGAGCTGATTCACGCTTCGCGCCGGCGCCCCAGCGCCGCGAGGTAGAGTCACTGGGAAGGCAATGGAGCGGCGCCTAGCGGATCATCGCTGGAAACTGACAGCACAGGTTAAAGTACATTACAGATGATCTAAAACACAATGTACCACTTGTACTCTATTAAACAGGGGTTAGTTTATTTTGTAAGTTGCTGCCATCCACATCTGTAAAAGTTAGCCTAGTTACCTTGCCTGTAGGGAAAATTATAAAACTAGACCTATCTTTAAGACCCATATGTATTGATTATGAGGGACAGTTTCATACATCACGCCGTTAAAGACTGTAATGTATTCATAGTCTTAATTTGGCTTGAAAGAGCCAAATTCCTTTGTTCCCTTTTTCTTTCTCATCAAAATATGATTTTACATATCAAATTGTAATTGGTTTTAATGTGTGATTATATGATTGCAAGCATTGAAATATTAACCAATCACAACTGTGGATTTGTCCTTCAGACAAACCTATATAAAGAAGTGCAACCCCCACGGAACTTGAAGCCACTGAAGTGAGGCAGAAGAAAGAAGAGAAAAAAAGAACTTCAAGTCCATTGGCAACATGAAGGACATCCCAGTGTCGGTGACACGGCGGGAATTGTTGTTGCGCGGAAAGAAGAAAGAAGAACGTAGACAGGGGCTCTTCTAAGAAATAATTGGGGTTCGGTTTCGGCTGCAGGACCACCAACAAAGGCACATGCAGTGCGCTAGGGGCACTTCTAAGTGCCAAGGATGGTGGTCCAGATTCATGCTGCGGGACCCCCTAAACCCAGAGCAACGTGTCTGTGCAGAAGGACACTGAGATAGTGCCGGGATGGGGGTGGTCCCAGTTTTCAAGCTGGGGAAACCTTAAGCCCAAAAGGCTCTTTTCCGTGCCACAAGGCACATTCTAAAGTGCCAGGGAGGAGGCTCCTGGTTTCGAGCGCTTGGGAAACCCTTTAAGCCACAGAAAAGGCAACTGTGGAGTGCCACAAGGGTGCCTCCCAAGGGCCACAAGGGCATATAAGTGAGCCAGGGAGGGGGGGGTCTGGTTTAAGCTGCGGCGGACCATCTCAAGTCCCCAAAAGGCAACTTGTCAGTGACATAAGGGCACTATAAGATGTGGGATGGGGGGTCCAGTTTCAAGCTGCGGGAAAACCTTAAGCTCTAAAAGACTCTTTTCCGTGCCACAAGGGCATTCTAAGTGCAGAGGAGAGGCAGGCTCCTGGTTTCAAGCTTCGGGACACATTAAGCTCAAAAAGGCACTATCCAGATGTCCAACAAGGGGTCATCCCAGGGGACAAGGGCACTTATAAGTGCCAGGGAAGGGAGTCCCGGTTTCAAAACTATGGGACCCCTTAAGCCCCAAAAGGCCCTTCTAAGCCTCAATGGTCCTTTAAGACCCGGGAGGAGGTCCCAGCTGAAGCTGCCAGGCCCCCGAACAGCCAGTGCGGGTATTTTCGGGCGTTCGATAACTTGAACGGCCAAATTGAGATTGTTTTTTTAGACAAAAGCAGCATTCGTTGAGAATCAATGTTTCGTTTAATGATAAAAAAAAAGCACTCGGTTAAGTTAAATAATGTCACTGCCAATTCTACGCATCTGATAGTGTGTACTCACAGGGCCATTGGTTTTAAGAAATACCCTAACATGAGAAATTTCTCTATAGTTTGTACATTAATATGGTAATTATCCTTTGATTGGATTGGACTAGTGGGAAGAAATTATTGTATCTGCCAAGTATAGAGCCCAGAGAGGCCAAAACAAGATTCTCTTCCTCGACAGAAACATATTATATTTTTTTTTTTGTTTGTTTGTGAAACATGTTTTTGAGCCAAATAACATTGCTTTAGGGGACCAACAGAATTTGTTTACTGCAAAGCACAGAAGAGCATTGCCATGTGTCTGGTAAGAAATTTAAGAAGCTGACCTGTCAGATATCTGCATTGTTCCCAGTATGTGGCAGGAAATTAGATTAAAAATGTTTTTACTCCTAGAAACACAACTGCCTATTCTTGGTTTATAGTTACTTTAGAAACACATTTTCATTTTAACAAAGACTCTATTATAGGTATAAGGGTTTACATTTTTGTTTACCTAATATTTATTTTTTGTGGTGTTGTTTTCCTTAATGGCAGGCAGGCTGAACATTCTTACCTAAACATATATTTTGTGAGACCTCCATTGAATGGAACTAGCCATGATTGACTTAAATATAAAAAAAAATCCAATTGTGTTTCATTGGGGACAATGGCTCACTCAAAGCCAACATTCTCCATTTGTCAGTGTTGGAGTGCGTGTGCTGGAAATGAAAAAAAAAATCCAGTTTTTACGTAATTATCAGACAGCAATGAGCATACAGGAAGCTGCCTCCCACAATCGTATACTGTAAAACATAATAGTATAAAAAATAGGTTTCAAAAATTCTACGTTTACAGTACACGTTAAATATTATTTATACAAACAATATTATAACACAACTGTTTTCATTTGGTATTACAGAATAAGTATATAACATTGAAATTATAAGCAATGAGAATTTTCCCTTGAAGATGGTTTTCTTACTACAATCTGGTACATTCGTAAACAATGTTTTCCTATATTTTTTATCTAGGCCTATCAGCTCCCCCAAAACCAATCCTTATGGCATACTAAAGCTTTATACATACGTGCGATCGTGGAAGAAAAGGCCCTGTATAGGGATCGGTTGCTGGTCGGTCGGGTGGCTTCAACGAACAGCCATCTGGCTGCTGATAGGTGCCATACTACGCCCGGCATTATACACACTTGTCGTATAAGCCGTATGTATAGGAAAAACTAATGATCACCCTCAAAACACAACAAAGATTGGACCACTAAAGAGGGACTCTTTTACTGGACCTATAATATCCACAGGGCGGAAGATAGCTTGTTCCTTACCTTCCAGTGGCCTCTTGCGAAATCTAAACAGTTGGCTGGTTGGCTGTCCCAACGTTCTCCATATCTTTCCTAATATGACCACATTCCCAGGAAGATAGAAGCCTATATCAGCATTCTGATCAGCTGTTATAAATAGCAAGTGGAGCACCTGAGGTATATATAAACACTGCATTAATGTTGGTTCTTTTGAGATAGGAGGGTAGGAGAAAAAGCTATCCTCCTCCCTTGTGAATAATAGGTCCAGATGGAAGATATGAAAATACTCAACTCTAGTTTCCTATTTTATTTAAAATAATTATCTAAAAGAGGCAAACTTGGGTCTTATAGGTTTCCTATGAGCATTGTGTTGGCCTTTTACTAGCGAATTAAACTTGGGGTTTAAATAGAGTGGGGAACGTATAAGTCCTTGCTCTTAATGACCTTGACTCAAGGACATAGAAAAAGAAGGAACATATCTGTTGTAATTCAAGTAGATCACTGGACTTGAAAGTAGTTCTTGAAGAGGTTTCGCTAAGTCATCCACCTGGCTTTCTCAATCAGCAATGACTGTACAAGAATTCGTGGCAATTATGGTACCCTGGAAAACCCAATTAGCATATCACAGGCCAGTGTTAAGGGGGGTGCTGTGTGATTAGATAGTGGCTAAGAGGTGTTATAGAACGCCCAGAGTAAGGTGTTAATGTTTTAACACCGCATTGACATGGCAAGACGTTTATTGTACATAATTGCCACAGATTCTTGACAAGTCATTCGAATTGAGAAAGCGCAGTGCAGATGACTAGCGAAACGTCTTCAAGAAAAACTACATGTAAGTCCAGTGTGATCTAATGATACAACAAGAATACCATGGACCATGGTATGAATGAGAACCTGTCAACAAGCAAAAAGAAAGGACATTTAATCATTTGATTGCTGTCTGGGTGTGTGTGTGAAAGTTTTTGCAAAATAAGTTTGGAAAATAAGATTGTTTGTGCTTGTGTAAGGATGTGTCTGCATAACTGGGTCAGTGTGCGCAGATTAATCTTTCTTTTTCAGTTAAAGAGGTGCGCTTGGCTATCTATATTTAGTTATTGCACCGATGTGTAATCACAAACAAAGTTCGTGAAAGGGTTATAAGATTTGTTTTTTCCCTCTCTTTGGGCTCTTGACATAATTGGTTGTGGGGGTGGGCCTATTAGGTAAAATAGGATCACATTGGTTGGACCTGTGGTTTGGACTAAAAGCGAAAAAATAAGAAGTAGTTTCCTGTGATCTGAAACGAACTAGAGTGGAATGTATACAGTCCCTGCCTCTAAAGGACCTGATCTAAAGGACTAAAAAAGAAGGACATTTTGAAACAAGAAGGGCAATTCAAACAGGTTGTGCGTGCACTGTGTGGTGGTTGGGATTAGAAGGGGACACGTTTTGCGGTACATGCAATGTGCAATCATGACACATGTATAGGAAACTCCGGCAGCAGACGATCCAGGGAAACCTATGTCGTGTCAGGTGTGTAGTGGGTTGCCGGTTGGAAGTGGAGGTGGAGAGTCTAAGGGGGCCAGCTTGGCAGCCATTGCAGGGATGGGCAAAATCGGGGGTGTCAGAAGGCACGGCTGGGGCCAGTATAGAGTGTAGGGGTGAAGTGGGACGGGAAGGTTGAGGGGGGAGGTAGTTTTTAGGGTTATAGGGGGAATGGGGATGGCAAGGGTTAGGGTGGAATTCTTCCCAGCTAGCCCATCCAACAGATGCCACTTAGGTAATGATGAGGGAAGGAGGCATATCGGGAATTAGAGTGTAGGGGGGTCAGTCACTTGAGCATCCATTGTGGCGACTGCCACCGGGGATACAAGGGAGGAGGAACTAAGGATAGGAAGCTAGGGAAGGGTGGTAGTAAGGGCTGCATGGAGAGGATTTCCCATTATAGGAAGATAATAGGGTATCTGCCCACCAGCGACCCTACATGCGAACTGTGTGTTGCCTGCACTGGTGTATGGTTCTGGCACATGTGGTTGGATTATGTAGACAGATTATTGGGTGGGACCGGCGGTATTAGTTCACATGTGGTTGCCAACTGACAAGTTAGAGGATGGAGGGGGGTCCGTAAACACGAATTTCGAGGCTGGGGGGCCCAAGATAAAAGACCAGGACCTCCAGGGTAGTTGTTTCAAAAATACACCAAAGGCCATGTGCTAAGCACAGGGAGGAAGGCGGAGAGCTGGAGCATGTAAATGCATGGTAAGGATGGTGGTGTGAAGGAAGAAGGGTTGGTTTATTGAGAACTGGGCAAGATCAGGACAGGCTTTTAGTAAGGGGGGGTTGACACTCATGATGGCGGTGCAGCGTTTAGGGTGAGAAGATGGCTAGAGGGTTGCAGGAGATTTTAACTGGTTGGTGGGGGGGAGTATTAGCAGTCTCATGGGAAGATAGCCCAGGGGAAAAGGGTTTGTTTAGATAGCCAGGGGCGGGGAAAGGGGGGGGGTGGGCTTAGCATAAGGATAGGAGGCATGTGTAATAAAGTGTACAACTAATATTACAGACATAATCTAAAAGTATGTTTGCAAATGGAGAAAGCAGTGGCTGACAAAATGTGTGTGAATGGGAAATTATGGCATGATGAGAAAGTTAGATGTTGTAATAGGTAATAGCAGAAAATGGTTGACAGTTCTCACGATCTGTGGGCTTGTAAATTTAGAAAGGATCGTCTTGTTAAGGCAAGACAAGAGAAAAAAGGAAAGGGGGGGAGTCATGTGGTTTCTGTTAAAAGAATGAAAACAAAATTAAAAGAAGTGGATTAACTGGACGACTATGGATGTTAAAGTGGAGGCAATATGGGTGGAATTAGGCAATCAGGATAAGGGTGGGGGGTAGTTGTGGCGGTGTAATGTCATTGTGCTGGATTGCTTTGAGCCAAAATTCAAGAGTACAGCAGGAAGGGAGGTGAGAGGTGAGTAAACTCTATATGCAGGTTGAGGCCAAGGCTGCAAGTTGGGGAGTGTGTCATGATGGGTACTTTAATCTACCTGACATTGATGGTTCAGTGGAACGGCACACCGATAAGGGATGAGTCCCTGAATTGTGAAGGATAATTTCTCTCACAGGTGTTTGGGGTTCCTAAAGCCAGGAGACTATGTTTGGACTGGAATATCTCAATCGTGTGATGAAACGCTATAGATATAAAGGTAAATGGAGGTTGGGAATAGTGACCATGAACTAGTGGCATTGGACGTGTATTCGCAAACGGCAAAGTGCGATGGCGAACAAAAGACATTAATTTCAGGAAATCAAATTTCCCAGGTAAAAGACGCTCTTCCGAATGTCAAAGGGATAAGTATTATCAGGTAAAGTATGAACAGGAAGTGGACTGTGTTGTTAGGGTATACACTCCTGTATCGGACAATTGTGTCAGAATTTCATTTTCATAGTAAATACGATCCAAGACAACAACGGCTCCTCCCTTGTCAGAGGATCGTATAACTATGTCCCTTTTCGACTCCAACTGTCTCAGCACCTGAATCTCAATTTTAGTTAGATTATGTTTCTTAATATGAGAAAAATCTTCACTGTCGGTAAGGGTCTGAATATCAGCCTGTACCAGTTTAATATACTGGTACATCTATAGTGATAGAGAGAAAGGGGCTGGTCTGCAACACTCTTATTCAATCATATAAGTGTGATATGTAAGGCTAAAAATCCTTTATTGAATCAGACAGGGATACCCATTAAAAACATTTAAAACCATACACCATTCCTTTCAATCATATCGTACATATATATACAACTATGACTGTGTACAACAACATATCATAAACAGTAAAGAGGTAGTCCTACATTCTTATCCAGTCATGTATGTCTGCATCATGGGGGTTTACCCTACTTACGACCGGAGACACATGCATAGAGAATGGTAGATAAGAGGTCGAGTCCGTCACATAGGACGCGTCGCTCCACCCAGACCACGGGACTTTCTCAACTGGTCAGGCTGATATTCAGACCCTTACCGACAGTGAAGATTTTTCTCATATTAAGAAACATAATCTAACTAAAATTGAGATTCAGCGCTGAGACAGTTGGAGTCGAAAAGGGACATAGTTATACATCCTCTGACAAGGGAGGAGCCGTTGTTGTCTTGGATTGTATTTTCTATGAAAATGAAATTCTGACACAATTTCCGATACAGGAGTGTATAAAAAATTGGATTGTGACCCTACTTCTGAATTTAAGTTGTTACTTAAATCATTATTGCAAGTTTTTGTGGAGGGGGGTATTATTACTGGTGAATTGTGTGATTTTTTATAGGTAACATATCCTCGATCCCTAAGTTGTATACCTACCCAAATTGCACAAGGATGAGCGTCATCCCCCTGGCGTCCAACGTCTTGGGGATTGACTCCATGTTTGTGCCTCTTGCTACCATACTTGACAAAACATTGGGCCCCTTGGTGTGTGAGACTAAATCACACCTAAGGGACACGGCAGATTTTTTGTCTAAACTTAAGATCTAGATGTCAGTAATTGGGTAGACATACAGCTGTCCACAATGGGTGGCCAGTTTGTATACGTCTATCCCACATGTTGATGAATTACTGCAGCTAAAAAACTTTTGATTGAGAACGGACGTATGCAGTCAGAGGAGGTACATTTCTGTATGCAAGCTTTAGAGTTTATACTCACCAAAAATTATTTCAATTTAATGAGTTTTTCCTCCAGGTGCGTGGGACTGCGATGGGGTCGAACGTCGCTCCGGCCTATGCCAATGCTTTTATGGCTGGCTTGGAGGATGAGCACGTTTATCATGATTGTCTCTTTCGTGACCACTGTGTGGCATGGTGGAGATATATTGATGACGTGTTCATCCTCTGGCGGGGTGATGTCTCTACCCTATCGCAGTTCCAGCGTAGACTGAATAAAATCACCCGTCGTTAAATTTGACTTAAGCAGTGATCCTAATACTATCCATTTTTTGGATTTATTAACAAAAAAGATTATGCATTACACACTGTTTATATGTAAAATCGACGATCGCAACCAATTTTACACTTTACCAGCCAACATCCGGCTCATATTAAAAGATCTATTCCCTTTATCAGTTGTGCGGGTTGATAGGTTAGTTAGTGATCCGATACAAAAGAGGTACAGTTCAGCAATATGTGTCAGAAGTTTATGAGTAGGGGTTATCCCAACATCATATTGTCTAGTGCCACTGATAAATTGCAGAAAAATCGGATACACATCAAACAATGGAAGTAGAGGTGAAGGAATCCATTTAATGCGGAGGACCCTTTTGTCTCAGATTATAATCAACAAAGTGATCCAATTAGAAATGTTGTAACCAGGCATTGGAATATACTGAGTAATTCATACCCTAATATAGTAGAGTTTAATTAATTTCTTAGTTTTCATATAGAAGAGGGACACTATTGGGTCCAAGTTTAATCGCTCATGTCTATGGGGGATAATGTTGACAGTCCTAAAGACAATAAAATGTGGCTTAGATTGACTAAGAAGGGCATGGTTCCCTGCCATAATTGTGTGCAATGTCGCTCAGTCATTAAAGCGACCAGTTTTTATACACCATCAACTGGGGTTGAATTTCCTTTAAGGGGTTTATACACGTGCAATTCCCGATTTGCCATATATGTATTATTTGCCCTTGTGGTCTCCTGTATATAGGAGAGACTATACAGAAAGTTAAAGCTAGGATCTCACAACACAAGTCTTCCATTAATCTGCAACAAGTTGCTTGCGCAGTACCATGTCACTTTGTCGATATGGGCCATACTGCTGATGATCTCAGTATATGGTCCTAGAAGTTTTCCAGAGAAAGGACATGGCAATAGGAGGACAGATTGAAGAAAAAGGAAGTCTGGTGGGTTAAAAATTACAAACTTTGGCCCCTATGGACTTAACAGGGATTATGATTATTCTTATTTCTTTAGAGGGTTGTTGGTTTATCTGTTTGGACCCACTATTTTGTAGTCTCTATTGTAAATGTATATTACATTGTTATTTTTGATTGGTGGTGATATGTACTTTATTTGTACCTAATTGATATTACTTGCCACTGTTGTTACTCTTACCATTGTTTCTCTCTGATACTGATATCCGGTATGTGTGAGATTGCAGTTGAACTAGTGTGACATCACTTCTGGTTTGATTTTGTATAAAGCACGATGTGTTGACTGTTCATTTACTGCCCATCTCTTGATAAAGGGAGTGCGTCTCCCGAAACGTCGTATTAACATGTGGGCAGCCATGTTTAAGGGAAACATAAAACTTTTGATATCTGGGAATCGGTGTGCGGCTCCATTTTTCTTCTTGTATTTTGTGATGAGCGGTCTAGCGGGGGACCCTGAGGAGATTCGCACTCAACTAAATTTTCATGTTTCGGTGCTGCTGCTTTGCTATCTTGTATATATATATATATATATATATATATACACACCACACAAAAAGAAAAATGAGCCGCACACACAATTTTTACAAGATAAAACAAGTGTATTCTTAATACACAACCATTGCACACATGGTGCAATGTTTCCTCAAGCACACACAAAAGGTTATGCAATTGCATCGTACATCAGCACAATTTAAAAGTACCAACAGGAAATAAGGTTATATGTACCTGTAAAATGGAAATAACAACAAACAACATTACACCAATCTCTAACCCTGCATTTTTGATAGATGGGTAGTACAAATCTAAAAACATTACATCCCCAGATTATATATTCAATACTTTAATATCGTGGTCATTTGACTCACCCCATATATTTGACCGGTCACAGTTAAAACGACTCCCTGCTATATCCTATATTCCCAAATATATGATTTACACAAAACAGTACTATGTACAGAATACAAAATATAAGATATAAAATACAGAGGGACATGCTACTAAAGGCTAAATCCTAAGAAGACCACCACAGGTATCTGAACAAGTCATAATCCTTATTAGGCCTTTGGTGACAATGTGTCCAGTTTATTTATCCACCAGACTTCCCTTTTCTGGCGCAGCAGCTCCCTGTCACCGCCTCTAATATCCATATGTACCTGTTCCAATACCGCAATGATTCTACACTTCACCTTCTGTGTAGTCCTCCAATGTGAATCAAATTACATGGGCAACTAATGCGTAAACGACAAATTTAGAATTACATGTGAAGTGACTCCTAAACTTGATGTCTGTCTTATTTCCAGGGTGTATGAACACTTTTCCTTTTAGAACCCAACTACAGTGGATGCAGTCTATACATGGATACATTCCAACCGTAGTGGTATTTAGCCAGTTTCCCTTCTCAGTCCTAGTTTGCAACTAGATGAGGTTACCATTGTCCCTATAGATTTACCCCCTATGATAGGACATTAGAGGAGGATTTTGAAACTCCTCTATCATAGGGTAAGATTTTTCAGGATCTGACAGTGTTTTTTTTATTTATTATTACATCTGGATTATGTCAAACTTAAATGACAATAAGAAAAAACTTATACAAATAGAGATGCTGGGAGTTCTAGTTTTCAAACATGTGAAAGGTCCCAAGTATAACATCCCTGCTCTATACCAATAGGCTGTATTACATCTAGATACATGCCTTACATATAGGTCATTAAGAAAAAATACAAACAGAGAATGCTGGGAGTTGTAGTTTCAAACACATGAATGGTCACAAGTTCAACACCCTTGCTCCTATACCATTAGGATGAATACATCTAGACACATGCCCTTAGCTACAGGCAATAAATGACATACTTTACATGTCCCCACCATTGAGCCTCCCCTGGATACTTGCTGGGAGTGGAAAGGAGAGCAAGTTTGGAATGGATCCTGATACCTACTGTCTGAAGGGATGTAAGTAGCCTCCTTCTGGCACCACAGCATAACAGCTATAGGCATAGAGAGAGGCAGACATCTCTGAATCACTTGCATGTGTGTGCACTTTGTGTGCATCACTGAAAGCATGACCCCGAGCTTTCAATAAAAATAATAAATAAAATATTTTTATTTTTTTTTCTTCATCTCAAAATTCTATTAAAAACAGAAAAGGTAAATTTTAGACACATCCAAAAACTAGTTGAAAATAAATATATGATATTTCTACACACAAAAATACTGTGGTTAATAAATAAAACTGAACTAAAAATAAATATTTTCAAACCCCATTGCCTTGACAGTGTGACATGGAACGGCGTATCAACCTGCTGGTCTTTGAAACTTAGATAAGATAAAGTTTCGTGAATGTATCATAGATGTTTTTTTAAAAACAGGGCCTATAATACACAACCAATAGAAAAAGAGGGGGAAAATAATTGTATGAATGTGCAGCTTTGCAACTAGATCCGAAAGGTATTGTTGTTGCTTAAACTCGGGTTGATGAAAGATGAATTTCGTGCTAAACCATAAGCGTGTAGTGTAAAAGGTTTTTTTGGCATATTCATGTCTCTGAATATTTTGCACATCAACTATACATAATTAGATCTTCCCAGGTTTGTTGCGAAGTAATATTAATGTATGCAATTCTCCAGCTGATAAACTACAACAGTACCATGACGGTGATTGCTTTTTACTGTAAATTGATCAGGTAATCTTTATAGTGAGTAGGGGCTCTTCCCAATGCTATACTGAAGCTATAAGTAAAAAATACCTTCATGATATTGCTATGATACTGATGATATATTTATTTAATCCACTCACAGTTGGCCTTGCCATAAAGACCATACACCCTAGCGCCAATCACACACAACATTTAGTAGTCTTTATGTGGAAGAAACTGTGCCTAGAAACTAGATTATTATGAGCATTTTTGGGTCATAATTTTTTCTGAAATTAAAATTTTACTAGGTAAATCACCATCCATAAAACTGCAACAGTTAAGCTGGGTACACACTTGAAACTTTTTGAAAGATGACAGGATCTTGCAGATCCTGTCTGTCATTTTTAAAGATCTGCAACAAACAGTCCTGAGCGTTCTCCCTATAGAGAACACTTGGGACTGTGTGTTTCCCTTGGCCGTGGCAATACGAGAAAGATTCTCCCTCTTTTCCGAACGAGCGCCTGGCCGACCCGAACATCGCAGGGCGCGTGCTCATTTGGAAAAGCAAGGTACTGTGAGTATCTATATTTACCTCACCAATAAATTAAATAGGATAGGGAGAGAATAAGGCTTTGAAACTCCTTTTTCAGCAATATGCAAATTCCGCTTTATTGGAAAGCCAAGGGATGTAAGTCTAACCAGAAAAGCCGCTTGGTGCTCTTTCTACTTCCGGTTCTTCCATTTAGCACTGTCAGTCATTGACAGCTGCAGACAATGACTAAATCTATTCCCCTAGCTGCCTTCTCTACATGTAAATGCTTATAAAAGCCTGGAAAGCTTGAAAAAAATGAACCCCCTGGTAAAGTATCGTAGTTAAAATAATGAATGAGGTAAAGCTAAAGGTCAGATGTAAAGATGAAAGACTAAAAAAGAGGTGGGATAGTAACCTAAATGAGGATCTATACAGTCTGAGAATATGTGGGTGGTGACGAATAAACTTTTTTTACTTAAAGGTAACTGTGGTCTCAAATTCTTCCAAACGTAAGAATTATATAAAAACTTTTCATCACCCCTTCAAAATAAAACCTAAATCGCATCTCTAAATACAATTTGTGAGAATTATTGCTGGAACAGTTCAGCAATATTACTTCCTGTTTTCAGCCATGTGACCAGCTTGTAGTCATGTTACCAGTTTCTGGCTACAATAATAGGCTCCCTTCTCATGTCAATTTTTTCACCGGATACTTCCTGATTTCGCCAGCATTAATCTTAACTGAGCATGCTTCTTCCAGGGGAGAGGCAGGAATCCACCCCTTAGTAGTCACAGGAGCTCCCTGGTTTTGGGGTGGTCTCTCGCAAACCCATGAGACCACCCCAAACTCCAGTGATCCGAACTTTCCTGAAGTTGTCCACCTCTAGAATCTGCTCTTGCCGGTCACACCCCTAGCCATGCCTCTTATGTGACGTAATTTACTTCACACGGCATGTGCCACCCCTAGCTCTGCCCCATTGGTGATGGCCAGATTCTGCAGAGGTCAGGTGATGTTACTCAACCTACTGGAAACACTGCCTGGCCATGCCTCCTGGACTGTAACTGGATTGGCTAGAGACTACTAGTAGGCGTGACCTGCTGTAACAAGTTCCTGCAGTAGATTAAAATTTGGCATGTGCAAAGACCACAATGGTCGTGCCACACTGTCATACTGGAATGCTAGGAAATAAAACACAACCCCCATGTAATAAGGTAAAAATTTTCCACCACCCACATCAAAATGAGAAACGAGATACTGATTTGTTTTTATCAAAGTTCACTGCCTTTCGATTTAGTTTTGTTTTAGTTGTCCTTTAAATTGATATCTCAGTCTAAACATGTACACCAGAAATATTATATAAGGGATAATGCGCCCCTTACAGTGTACTCCACCGAGCACAAGGCCATAGGCCGGATACTTTAATATAGGTCAGGGAACTCCGAGGTGGCATAATGTCCTTTATTATATTATAATGTGAAGGGGCGCATATTTCTTATAATACATAAGTATCGGATTCCTTCACCCCATTCAAATTTATATCTAGCCTTGTCCCTATTCCCACCTTAAACCCCCCAATCCACCTTTTGTAACTTAACCCAGTAGAAAGGAACATCCTAGCCCTGCATCTAAACAAATCTTTGTGGAGGAGGAGCGAGACATTGGTTATGAAGTGACAGGAAGCAGCTCCATCAGGTCCCATTAGTGAAGTGAAACAAAAAACCTGAGCATTGTTCAGGCATGAACACCGGAATGGGGAGGAGCAGTGGGTATAAGAAATATAAGAAATGAGACACTTAGTGACATAGCTGAGTGATGTTTATAAGGATATATACCACTGCAGCTCCCATTATGAAATTCACACTTGTGTATTCTATTTAAATAAATTCATACTCAAAGTCTGGATATCCTACTGTATTTGTATTATTCACCATACAGTCAATAGCATTAGTCTGTACTCTATATACAGATGTACTAGAGCTGGTAAAATGATTTGTTTTTCATTATATTGTCAAACATAATAAAACAGCAATGTGAAGAATTGCAGAGATTAAGTACAGTACAGTTTAAGGTTAATGCCCCTGTATTACCAACTTTATAGAAATATATATATAAGGGATAATACGCTACCTACAGTGTAATATAAGGATATTACGCCACAGAGGAGTTCCATGGCCATATAGAAGCACGAGGCAGCAGGCCGAGTGCTTTTATACAGGTCATGAAACTCCGAGGTGAAGTAAATCCATATATTACACTGTAGATAGCATATTATTTCTTATAATACATAAGGCCAGCCAAAAAAAATAACCTGCCCACTACCACTGTCTCTCCCCCTTCCTGTATTAGTCATTTATATAGGAATATATATATATTCCATCAACCCTTGTTTATTTATATAGGAATCCCTGTTTAATGTATAAATAGTTAATTACCGTTCCTATTGAAAGAGAAAGAAGGACCGAACATTGTCTGTCAAGAATAAACAGGGATTTCTATATAAATGATAATACAGGGAGGGGGAGACAGTGGGAGGGGCAGTAGAATACAGGAGTCACTCAGTGACATCACTGAGTGATTGTAATATAGATTCTCGCCACTGCACCTCCCCATTGAAAATACCTAGCCTTATGTATTATAAATGTATTTATCACACCTATAACTGTGACGTTGATTCTTAGGCAACAAATAACAAAGACACAGAAGGAAGTGAAGCAAGTTGAAACTCAGTTTACCTATATCCGATTTGAATGCAGATTGCAATGTAAGACGCTTTTAATGTGTTCCAGTTAAAACGTCTGCTTCACAGGATCAATCTGCCAGTGCTTTAGCAATTTAGTCCCCATAATTAGTAACAGTATAATAATGACAATTTTGTGCTGCTTCCAAATATTTTACTATAAACAATACAGTAAAAAGTGCAGATCACATTAGAAAAAGGGTATCAAAGTTTTCTTTCACCTAAGTAAATCTTAGGGGCATATTTATAAATGTCCGATAACTTTCTGCTGCTGTTTTAGCAAAACTTGGACTTAAGCAATTAAAAGTCAATACGCCAATATTCATTGTTTGGGGCTGAAGCATTTAAATATGTTTACAAGAAAATACTCTGAAATCCCCGTTCTGTGTTAAGGAGAAAGATCTCTGAACTGTAGCAATGATGTCATTTGAGGCTAACCCCTAATACCCACAGGTTAATTTCAGAAATCCCCCAGTCACAACTAGGGGAGTGGTGAGATGCAGCTTGTTGCATCTTTGTAAATGTGCATTATCTATTGGCACAATGTTGTCTGGTGACTTTATTCACCTTTAAATGTGTAACAAATTTCAAAAGAACTGGGATGTGGCGGTAGTTTTCTGAACTACTGTCTGGGCAATAGAAGTTTATAAAAAAAACGTGGCTTAACTGATTATAACCAAACTGGTTTTAAGTACAAGGTACAAGGTTTGGGTGTAAAAAGAATGATCATAAATATTTGTATAATAGATTATTAAATCATCACCTGTAAAGCAGGACTCCAGCTATTAGCATATGTTCAGGTGTTTAGGTTTATTCATAATATATATGTATGCATCAACCAACAAGTTGGATGATGGATAGGATGCAGAGAGTAGTTGTTAACGGGGCTTCATCAATATGGACTAACTTTTTTAAGTGGGGTGCCACAAGGTTCTGTGTTGGGGCCATTTCTATCTAATCTGTTTAACTTTGTCGACCATTCAAACTTCAGAGGATGTGCAATCGTTCAGGGGGATATAGATAGATTGTCACATTGGGCTGCTAGTGGCAGATTAGATTCAAGTTGATAAATGTAAGGTGATGCATTTTGGTCTTAAAAATCCGTGGTCTTAATAAGTGCTCTGTGTTAATGAATCCCTGTTGGAAAAGGATCTTGGATTTTTGGTGCATAACAAACTTAAAGGTAGCAAGCAGTGCCAGGCAGCAACAGCTAGAACCACAAGATATTGTCTTGTGTAAAGAGAGGTATGAATTCAGGGAAGAAAAAGGTTATTCATTGCATTGGTAAACCTCATTGGAATATGTAGTGCAATTTCAAATCCTGTGTACAAAAGGACATCTGGAATTGAAATGGTTTAGAGAAGGGCAACTAAAATATAAAGGGATTGGGGGAGCTTGAATTGAAGCAGATTGCATACTTAAGTTACAGCTATGTACACTAAAGAAAAGACAATTTGGGTGGGATATATTACTGTGTATAATACATTACCAGGCTATAGAATACACTAACTGTGGCTTGTTTACCAAAAGAACAGTCAGAGGACACGCGGACATCCCTTAAGACTTTTAGTTTAGTCTTCAAGTTAGGAAAGGGTTTTTCACTGTGAGAACGGTAAAGCTATGGAACTGTCTTCCATTGGAAGTTGTGATGGCAGGTTCATTGGTCAGTTTCAAAAGAAAGCCTGATAAGTTTTTCTGAAAATAAGGAATGTTCTGTTACGGTATTGAACATAAAGTAGAGTTGATTCAGGGATATTTCCGATTGCCATTGGAGTCAGGAAGGATTTTTTTCCCCTTCATAGTTCTGGTGTATTTTTTTTTTTTGCCTTCCTCTGGATCAACAGCAGGAAATGAGGGTATTGGTGAGTAGGCTGGACTGGATGGACATTTGTCTTTATTCAACCTCAAATACTATACTATCTAACTCAATTCAGATCCCGATGATAGCAATGGCAGCTAAATGTGTTAAACTGCTAATGAAATTACATTGTTTCAAATGTGCAGTAAGCCTATGAGTTGTATTGCATATTACATATTAGGGACAGCTAAATAGATAATATCTGAACTAAAGTATCCACACACACACACACACACACACACACACATACAAATAAAGTATGTATATTTTGTAGTAACACTGCCTTTTAGCTCTGTATGAACTGTTTTTCCACAGTTATAAACCTTATTTTTGACACTCATGTGTTAACATCCCCATCAAAATGAGAACACTGACTTCAGTCTGCTAATTCTCTATTACATACTTATAGATCTAGGTATTGTCCTTTTTCATAATGACCAGTAAACACTAGCTGGTGCCTTTGGCTTTGTGTACTTACTTTGTGTTTATACTGTAATGGTAACATAATCAAAAGATAATTATTACACTGGGGATTCACAGTGCAGAAAAGAATTTGGCTCAGGTCCTAACAACAACAATGTTCCAACATTGAAAAAAAGCCGTATAAACCAATGCAACTGTCAGCAATATTGAGGCAACATATTTCTGTCTGTGCTTCAAGTTTAAACCTGCAAATCCATATACTGATATGCAGGTTATACCATTACCAGCAATTTGTACTCATTGCAACTGCCATTAAGCATCTCTACATGCACTTCATGTAGAGCTTTGTTTGTAGAAACAATTTAGGTATTTTGTATTATCAGTGGTGAAGTCAGTGTATGTGATCAATACAAATATAAAAGGTCCTTTGTCTTAGCAAACCTCCTAAGCAAACCTTTAGGGACAGGCTAAGGTTAGACTAATCCATTATTTATTTATTTTGCTTCAGATTTAAAAAAACTGCTCTGCTAAGGACCTGATAAAATAATTTGTATATTAGAATTTATATATATATATATTTATATATATATATATATATATATTATATATATACTTTTTTAAGTTTGTAAATAAAGTTAATTTTTAATTGAGTCCTGCGAGTGCTCCCCTCATCCCTAAGTATGTACTGTATAAGGGGCTGCTCCAAGGCGCTCGATGATCCGGCATGATCCGAGCAATATATATATATCACAGGTAACACACCATTTCAGCATCTTTACCCGGGTGCACTTCTAAAATAGATAGATATATAAGGAAGTAGCAGCATTCACGGGTCTTGAATATAAAATGTAACTTTTATTTTTAACTTAACAGGCCCTGATGACGGCCGTTAAGGGTTGAAACGCGTTGTTTTTACTCAAAGAAAAGTTATATTTTATATTCAAGACCCTGAATGCTGCTATTCCTTATATATCTATCTATTTTAAAGTGCACCCGGGTAAAGATGCTGAAATGGTGTGTTACCTGTGATATATATATATTGCTCGGATCATGCTCGGATCATCAGTGCCTTGGAGCAGCCCCTTATACAGTACATACTTAGGGATAGAGGAGGAGCACTCGCAGGACTTCAATTAAAAATTAACTTTTATTTACAAACTTAAAAAATGCTAGCTCTACACATTTCAGCCATCTTGTGGCCGTCGTCAGGAACAGCGTCATGTGAAAATCACATCCTATTTAAAACCACAAGGCCCCCCCTCCTATACCCTCCAACATTCCCACCCCCCTATCAATTAGAATGACATGACAATGGAACTCTGTACATATTTATAAACATTACAACATATACCTGAAGGAATTCCTACTCCATCTCCTGCCCAACAAAAGGTAAGATATACACAAATTACTTCATACTGTACGGGCACCACAGGTCCCCTATCTTCCCAATATCCCATAACCCACTGTCACGTGGTCACAGGAAACATGACAGCACAAGTTGCTCATTGAGGCCTCTAGGGGACAAGGTGTCCAATTTGCGGATCCACCTAGCTTCCCTCATCAGGAAGATTGTATACGATCACCTCCACGATCATTTTCGAAACTGAACTATTGCCATGCACTTGAGGCATAACACACCGTGTTTGGCTTCTGAGCAATAGGGGAACTTGGACCTGTGGTGCCCAGTACAGTATGAAGTAATCAGTGAATATCTTACCTTTTGTATGGCAGGTAGATGGAGTAGGAATTCCTTCAGGTACTGTATATTTTGTAACGTTGATTAATATGTGCGGAGTTTCCATTGACATGTTAATATATATATACAGGTAAGTATACACAGTGCTCTCCTGGGTCTTGACAAACTATTTATTAAACATGCAAAACGGCAACGTTTCGGCCCTGTGCCTGGGGCCTTTCTCAACCACACCACACAGGGCCAAAACGTTGCCGTTTTGCATGTTTAATAAATAGTTTGTCAAGGCCCAGGTGTGTACCATGTATACTTACCTGCATATTGTTCCAGACTGGTAGCACCCGGGCAAGAGACAATAGCCTAAAGTGAGCGCCTGTGATTTTGTTGCTGTATAATATATATATATATATAATATATAATATATATATATATATATATATATATACTTATAGTCTTCCGCACTCCTCGCTTTAGGAACAACTGCCGTGGTTCTACTGTCGGGTGTTTGTACATAGAAAGTAGGTAACCAGAGCACTCAATGGTCTTGGTGAAAGGAATAGTAGTAAACACTATCAGCGTTAGTATCATAGCGTATGATAGCTGAAACGCGTAGATATGTTAATAAACTACTTTATTCCTTTCACCAGACCGTTGAGTGCTCTGTTACCTACTTTCTATTATATATATATATACATATATATATATATATATCATTTTATTCCATATTGGTAGGATAGTACAACCTACGCGTTTGGGCTCTATGCATGAGCCGTCATCAACCTGATTTTTTTGGGCTTGATAAAGGGACCAAGAAAGTTACCAAAACATTCCTATATACTACGGAAAGTCCACGCTACTGGTTAGACCAAAATGGGTAAAATGAACCCATCATGTATAAATATGTAATTCCCATAACCTAGAATTAAGCTAGCCATACATCGGCCGATGATCTCCGTAGATTTCAGTTTAGATGGGGTAGATTGAAATATTGGAAAAAACATAGAAACTGTCTTTGATATCAGTCAATCTGATCAATTTGCCAATGATCAAAATATTGATGCAGTGTATAGGTGGCTGAAAAAGTTTTCCTCTGCAGCTCAAACAGATTCCATTCTCATTTAGAAAGCTTGCAACATATTCATGAAGGAAGTAACATTCACCATCACCACACTTCCCACATATGACAACTTTCTCCATCAGCTTTCACTGCACAAGACACTCATTTCCTGGTATGACACACTTGCTGGGTAAGCAAATTCCATTAAGTAAGGAATTTGCCAGGGTGAAATTCATTGACATGTCTACACACACAATCAAGAGTTTAATAAAAGTTCTTATTGTTAAAAATGGGCTTATTTTGCCCCAACCAATCAGATGTTAGCTTTCAAATGTTGATTAAGATCTGATTGGTTGGTGCAAAATTAGCACCATTTTTAAACGATAAGCGGGGAGATCCAATTCTGTACGCCGTGTTTACTTACCTTAGCCTATCCCTGATACAATAACTGACGTAAACGTGATTACGTCAGTTATTGCATCGCGGGATCGGGCTAAGTAAGAGCGGGGTTTAACGCCTCCCCACAGTACCGTTAAGTGTCGCGCTACTATGTAGGGTAGGGGTTTTGCATCTATGCAACGGCGATCTATAGTGATAGAGAGAAAGGGGCTGGTCTGCAACACTCTTATTCAATAATATAAGTGTGATATGTAAGGCTAAAAATCCTTTATTGAATCAGACAGGGATACCCATTAAAAACATTTAAAACCATACACCATTCCTTTCAATCATATCGGTACATATATATACAAACTATGACTGTGTACAACAACATATCATAAACAGTAAAGAGGTAGTCCTACAGTCTTATCCAGTCATGTATGTCTGCATCATGGGGGTTACCCTACTTACGACCGGAGACACAGTGCATAGGAGAATGGTAGATAAGAGGTCGAGTCCGTCACATAGGACGCGTTTCGCTCCACCCAGACCACGGGAGCTTTCTCAACTGGTGCAGGCTGATATTCAGACCCTTACCGACAGTGAAGATTTTTCTCATATTAAGAAACATAATCTAACTAAAATTGAGATTCAGGCGCTGAGACAGTTGGAGTCGAAAAGGGACATAGTTATACGATCCTCTGACAAGGGAGGAGCCGTTGTTGTCTTGGATTGTATTTTCTATGAAAATGAAATTCTGACACAATTATATAAGTTTAAGCCACCAGCAGCAGGCCACTTTTAGTGAAAGTCCTTTCTACTGTTTGTTTTGCATCTAACAGCTTCTTAAGATGTTCCTTAAAAGCGGAAAGGGGCAGACAAATGCGGGAAGAAATGGTTATATTCAGTTTGTAGAGTTTTAACATGTAAACAATAACAGGACAATGCACAGCTAGTCTCGATCGCAACACACAGTTAACCATGCAACCCCCACAAGCGATGTTAATAGACAAATCTGCTGATCCATTGTAGAAATGTAAAATCCCAACTGGTGGATGTCAATCCACCAAGAGCCGTTATGCCCATACAACATCATGTATGAATATATGTATTATGTATAAAACGGACGGAACATAGGGACCAGAGAGAAGTTAAGTAGGGAGTGCAGAGTGCAGGATTTTAAAGGTTAAAAGAAGGGTATTAATATAGATTGTTTGATGGTAAGTCACACAATGGACTGAAGTATCGGGGTTGCAGTTTCTATTTTTGGAGGAGAGTGAGATGATCCAAGATGCAGAATTTAAGACTGGAGAGGAGAGGAGTGACAGCTGGAGACCAGATGGGTGATTATAAGGGAATGCATGAGCATTTTAGTAGTAGATTAGAGAGGAAAGGGCAAAGGAGAAAACGACACACCTAGTGACATTGTAATGTGATGATGGAAGGAAAGAGGAGATCAAAGATTACTCCAAGCAGCATGCAATTCCCCTGGGCTAATGACCGTATTGTCATGAGATGGAGATGGGTGGAAAGTTTGGGGAGATGTTGGGGGCTTTTTGTGTGCATTGCCCTTTTTGTGTACAATAACCCCAGGGAAAGGAAAGTATCGAAGTAGGGGAGAGCAAAAGATAAGATATGTAAGCAAAATAAGAAGTGAACTTTAGAATGGGCAATGAAGGAGAAAGTAGTCATCAGAAAGGTAAAGTACTAGGTAGAAAAAAATCTATTCTATCTGCCAAAATCATTGGCATGCTACATCTATCCCATCTGAAAGAACCAGACACGCCTAACTTATTATATTTTCGCATTTGAAGGCTGCTTATGGAAAGCCACTCCTGTGTGTTTTCAGTCCTCATTCAAAGACTGATACCCAATCACTAATTCATTTACACTAATTACAACCTAAGATGAACTGATTCTTCACATACTTCCACAATTTCGACATAAAACTGACAACGTTTTCAGTTGCTAGTGGTCACTGGCTATTTGCCCTCAATAAATTCTTTACCACTTAGAATCCATATGCAAGGGGACATTTTGGAAAATAAAAGAGTTCAGAGAAAGGTTTAAAAAATGTACAAGTGTACAAATGTCTAGTGTAAGTGTCTATTTTAAGTATTTCATATTAACCCATTCTTTCATAGGGAAATCATTTTATAAACTTTATTCTGACTGTCTACACTATTCATTGCAGGGAGACCTACTGAATGCTCTGGTGAGTGGGACCACAATCATACCATCGAGTCCCTACAGATATAATGGATAGATATTAATTTCTTCATACTTTTAAAGTATTTCTGTTTCTGTGTTTGGTGAGGAACACCGTCATTCTGAATGGCTGACCAGAACTAGCACACTCATTCTCATAGAATTGCCTTCTACAGAAATAACTTTGACTTTTGTAGGACTTACACCTGCATCCTGTCTTCTTGATGCTACATTCACCGTCACAGCACTTGTTAAAATACGCTGTTATCTACATTAAATAATGTTTTCTTAATTGTTTTAATGTTAAAAAAAAACTATTACTGGCTTTCAGGGTAAGGTATCCAAATGTGCCATCTGCAGAAATGACAGCAAAAACGAATGCATCCAGATTACAATAAACACCATAATAATATGCAAACTGCAATACTTGGTTTTTTTTAATGTTGGTTAAAATCTAATAAATCTAATTTTTAAACTAATAATATAAAACTTTTTTTTTGTATTTAAAGAACCAAAGGCAAAAAACCAAGGAATTGATTTTATCAGAATTGACCAACTACTAATTGACCTACTATCTCAATACTTAAAATAGTTTTGTATGTACTTAATATATTTTATGGGGACATTATTATATACAATGGGAGATGCAGTAGAGATACAAAAGTTTTCCCATTAACTATTAATTACAAAACCAATCAGATGTTACCTTTTCACTGGGTTACTGCATTTGTTAAAATCTGATTGATTGCTGCAGAATATGTTTTTTCATCCTTTAATGCATATCTATGTATTCTTTCCTTGTGAATATCACACATCAACAGATTTCCAATGCAATCCATTAAAATGCATGGTAGTCCAAATATAATGATATATACCACTGTATATCTAGAAAATTGTTTCTGTGTAATGTTCATAATAAGAAGCTCATTAATCCATTGATTTAGTTGCAGTAATATGAGCTGATAATATAGTCTGGAAAAAAAGATGCATAGGATTCCATTTGTCCCATAGTGGTGTTCAGTACCAAGTCATCTATACCCTTCTGTGTTGCTTAACTGTTTAACAGTGACTCATAACAACATCACATCTGTATGTGCTTAGTACAGCTAAATGCGTTTAAGTCAGGGTGTAGCAACACTACATATCACAAATAATCAGGCATAACTGAATGCATTTTATTTGTCATAACTATAAAAAAAGCTGATTTTTATTAAATTACTACCCCTCCTGATGATGTGCCGGGGCAAAGAATAATTGATAATGGAGAGATTCTGCCTATCATAACATAGGGGCCAACCTAATATCATTCTGTTGCCGCTTACCTGACCATGCTCCCCTGATGCCATAATCACTTACAGCATTGCACAAGCACATATAAGCAGCAATGGAGGTAGGTTTTATGCCCCAATACTACGTGCATCAGGCACACTGCGCTACTTCCATTTGAAAGTGTTGTAGGCCCTGAAAAACTATAGTAAACCCAAGCGAATCATGGTTACATGGGGTAGGACAAAGTTTAATGAAGATAAGTAATTGGTTGATACACCTTCAGCACTCCACTACTAAATGTGCTTATACCGTTTACTTATCTTCTTAGTGAATAATAGAAGGGAACTATCGTTTGTTTTTTCCAGGCACAACAACTCTGATTCAGTAAACCAGTTGAACTCCTGTATGGCTTCCATAATGTGTGGTTAACTAATCACTACCTCCATCAACCTATATTAAAGGTGGTTTTTATTGACCATATTTTCACTCTGACAGAAGAGTACTGACTCCTTGTAATTAAACATTGTAACAACTCCCAGAAAATTATCTTCAAAATACAAATACAAAAAGAGCAAACATCTTCAGTTACATACATTTTTTAAATACAATTTTACATTGATTCACTGCTTATCTTTCATGTTTAAATTACATCCTATTACAATAACATTTGTAGCTTTGCCATGAAACCTTGTAAGGCATGATCACCAACATAATTCAGAAACAGAGCCCCAAACAGTGAGGTAGAAATGTCAATTTAATGGCTGTTTTCACATATAATTAGAGGATGCATGTTGGAGTCATAAACATAAAAGTTGACAAACTTAAAAGAGCTCATGTCAACTGCACATTAGTAGATCCTAGGCAATGCTCCAATAAAATTACTGGTGTTTCAGGATTACATAGTTCATTGCAGCACTTATAACCCAGAACATAATGTACTAAGGAGAAAGGGTGTTGCACACACAACACACATCACCTATATCCCCCGCTGCTAGAAACCATGACATTAAGCAACAGACAATTTCAATGGAATGTGCTCAGGCTTCTTGCAATCCAGATCAGGTGATTAAGCCCAACTTTCCAGATCTTATCAATTGTGATAGAATCAGGTTGATATTTCTCATCTACACATATAAATGCTTAAGCCGTTTTGCAAATCACTTACTACTATTCGGGTTCTGCGGATACTTAGGGCACGGCACACTGCAACGCAATACAATCGCAAACGCAATCACATGCGATTTTCATTTGCGATTTCGTTGCGTTTGCATGTGCGTTTTTTCCATTAATATGGAAAAGCGCATGTGATTGCGATTTAAAATGCGGAACGCAAGAGCAATCACAATTGCTTAATACAGTTTTAAAAGTCTACATTGGATATTTTTAAACTTAAAAGAGCATAGAAAATACATACAATGACCACAAATTATGGTGATATCTCATTTTATTTTACTTCTCCCACAATCTTTGTTCACTTTAATCACATATGTAATTGAGTAGCATGTGAAGACTAAAGATATGAGATAGAGAGACTATGCTGTGACAGAAAATTTCAGAAAGACCTGAGGAAGGTTCTATTCCCCTGAAACCTCAGTCACATTGTATAATTGAAAGGATTTGAGTTGGAATTGCTAAGAGTGTCACTGTGTGGTTATTTGTTTTCTAAGTCTATAAGAAAGTTAACTTCATTAAGGGCGCTAGTTTGACAATTACAAGTTTTTTTTTTGAATGAGAAGAACGCTGAAACAAATTTTCACTGAATTAGGTCAATAATAACAATATCCATGATAAAACATAGAGCACGCCTGTGATGCCCGGAGGCACTAAGTTACCCCCAGGTTCCTAGACACAAGGTATAGACAAGGTAACTTTATAGAAACACATACCCTCCAACATTCCCCTTTAATAGTCATTTATAGAAACACATACCCTCAACATTCCCCTTTAATAGTTAATTTATAGAACACATACCCTCCAACATTCCCCTTTAATAGTTACACTTATAGAAATACATACCCTCCAAATTCCCCTTTATAATACACTTATAGAAACACATACCCTCCAACATTCCCCTTTAATGCTACACTTATAGAAACACATACCCTCCATCATTCCCCTTTAATATTTACATGTGTAGAAACACAAACCCTCCAACATTCCCCTTTAATAGTTACACTTATAGAACACATACTCTCCAACATTCCCCTTTAATGAGTTACATGGTAGAACCACAACCATCCAACATTCCCTTTAATAGTTACCTTATAGAAACATCCCCCACATTTCCCTTTAATAGTACACTTATAGAACACATACCCTCAAACATCCCTCTTTAATGGTTACAACTTATAGAAACAACAACTCTCCAACATCCCCCTTGATAGTTCATGTGTAGAAACACCAACCCCTCCAACATTCTCCTTTAATAGTTACACTTTGTAGAAACACATACCCCCCAACATTCCGCTTTACATTGTTACACTTGTAGTAACACTTACTCTTCAACATTCTCCTTTAATAGTTACATTTGTAGAAACACATACCCTCCACTTCCCCTTTAATAGTTACACTTCTAGAAACACATACCCTCCAACATTCTCCTTTAATAGTTACACTTGTAGTAATACATACTCTTCGCAACATTCCTCTTATAGTTACACTTATGAAACACATACCCTCCAACATTCCTCTTTAATAGTTACACTTATAGAAACACATACTCTCCAACATTCCCCTTTAATAGTTCACTTGTTGAAACACATACCCCCCAACATTCCCCTTTAATAGTTACACTTGTAGGAACACATACCCCCCCCAACATTCCCTTTAATGTTACACTTGTAGAAACACATCCCCTCCAACATTCCCTTTACTAGTTAACTTATGAAAACATACCCTCCAACTTCTCCTTTAATAGTTACATTTGTAGATACATACCCCCCAATTCCCCTTTAATATTTACATTTTAGAATAACTTACCCTCCAACTCCCCTTTAATAGTTACACTTATAGAAACACATACCCTCCACATTCCCCTTTATAGTTAACTTGTAGAAACACATACCCTCCAACTTTCCCCTTTAATAGTTACATTTCAAAACACATACCCTCCACTTCTCCTTTAATAGCCACATTATAGAAAACACATACTCCTCCAACATTCCCCTTAATATACATTATAGAATACACTCAATCCCTCCAGCATTCCCCTTAAATAGTTACATTATAGAAACACATACCCTGCAACATTCCCCTTTAATAGTTACACTTGTAGAAACACTACTCTCAACATTATAAGCCCTCCACATCTCACCCTTTAATAGTTACACTTATAGAAACAACACATACTCTCCAACATTCGTAGTTTTTTGTCACCTCTCCAACTATTCCCCATGTGTCTAAAGGTAGACCTATAAAACACACATACTCCCAACATTACCACATACAAATTTAACCTTTATAGTTACACTTATAAAGAAACACACACTCTCCACACATTGCCCTTAATAGTTACACTTATAGAAACACATACCCTTAACATTCCCCTTTAATAGTTATACTTATAGAAACGCATACTCTGCAACATTTACCTTTTATAGTTACACTTAGAAACAACATGATGCAGAGCTGTAGGGGGAGGGTAATGAGAGCCTGATCTTAGCACAGCTCTGTGCAATGCAATTCTCAATACTGTACCTATATGGGTATATAAGGGGATGTTGGAGGGTATGCCTAACAAAATGAATTATTATGCCTTTAATCAGGGTTAACGGATGGTGGGGCCTGTAGTTCAGCCTTAAGCAATAAATAGTACTTTTCATAACATAACATTTTCTCTCTAAATGATGCTAGGGTAAGTTTTAGTATCAACTAAAATCACTTTATTCATGTGTGGTTGTAAATAATGATTTCTGCCCTAAGATATGCTGTTTTTATATCACTTAAGGGCTTGCCACACTACTGTGCTTTTAAGCGCAATCTGGTCCATATCGGTTGAGATCCGATTGTGCTTTTAAATGTGCACACTAGTAGCAATGGGTGTGAGATTCATTAATCTGAGTGCATGCGGTCCATATTCTTTTCGCAATCGCATGCAATCCCATTGCGCAATCGCAACACACGCTCATGGCAACCACACATTGTAGCGCGGCCTCATCCTAAGTAATTATTTTCTGGTTGGTGGTTGAACTCACATTTCCCATCATCCATTATCAAACAAAAGTGACATAAATAACATAATTAGGACAGCAATTAACGCCACACAATGCATGGTTATGTTACCCTAGTTAATGGTTGAACTACACTGTTCATTATTTCTTACGAGACATACGTTTGATAACATTTATTGATTCCCTGAAAGATAAGATTTTGGTAACATTTCATTAACTGTCTAGCAAGGGTGCTGAAAGGTGTAGTTCAACCATTACAAGGACAACGAAAAGTGTTGTAGGGACATATTAATTCCTGTCCTAAATGTTTATTAAGGGCTATGCCACACCAGCCACACACTAGTGTAGGACTGGCCATACTAGCTGCGCTGCGCACATTGCACAATCACAGCGCACGCCATGCACATGAGCACACCAGAAACACGCACGTGCTGGCAGCTCTACAAATATACAAAAGGCAAATAATTTTTTCAATTAGTTTCCTTTTAGTCCACTCCGGTTCACCAGCCAGTGTAAAGTCAGCCCTCCATTCACTAACCAGTGTTAAGTCACCAATCCCCCTTCACAACCACGCCACAAAGATACAGGAGCAGCAATATATTTGTTTACGTATATATACAAATATAGAAATATTTGCGTTTTTTTCATTAAGTGTTGAAAACGCATGCGATTGTGATTTAAAATGCGGAGCGCAAATCGCAGTCGCAACGCACCCGAAAACGCACATTTTCGGTGCGTTGCTGCTTTTTCAATGATATGAAAAAAAACGCAAGCGCAAAAATCGCAGTAGTGTGGCCTAGCCCTTAAGTTCTTTTTTAAATACAGTAAAAAAAATTGAAAATTTAACGTACCTTCTCACCTCAAGAAAAACCTCAAGAAAAACAATATGTAAAATACTCTAAACACCACACTGAACAGTGCATTTTTAAATGTTGCTTGTTTTTACAACATGGAACACATAGGTACTACATATCTGGTGTATTCAGTTAGATCAACAGGACTTAAAGTTAAGTTCTTGAAGACGTTTCGCTAGTCATCCGACTGGCTTTCTCATTCAGAATGATTTGTACAATCTGTTTAGATCACAATCTGTTTAGATCACAAGCTGGGTGTCATCAGACCCTGCAACACAGAGCTGGAGAACATCCCCACTAGCACAGAGGCGAAGGCTAAAGAAATTAAACATCTCAGAGGAGCCCTTAAAATTCTGTGGATATCTGGACTGGGCCTTGTCAAAATGGTAAAAGGAAAGAAAAGAACATGAAATACCAACAAGGGGGAAAGCAAGAGAGGAGAAAGAACATGGTCCTTCCATATGTAGCAGGGGTCTCTGAGAAATTAAAGGACCTACTATCTGAAAAATATCTTTGCCTCATCTTAATCTATAATTGAACACATGTAAGTAGCACTACTCTGATTTGTGTGTGTTGCTGCATGCCTTTAATCCAGCACACATTTTGTTTAGGAGCAGTATCCCCCCCTCCCTCTTTTAACCACTCCCATTTCCATCTGACCTGACTTTTCCCACAAACCAACTGTCAAGCCTGCAACCGCATACAGCATTCCAACTGTCAAAACTCATTCCATCTACAGTAAAACTACTCATAGAATATAGTTTTTGAGAGCAAGGAACTTGAGGCAGCTGAAATATGAAGTTTTAGATTGGATATCTAAAAATAGGGGGCAGATCACCAAAATAAATGATACAGTGGTGGTTAGGAAGAATATAGTTTCCAGTTAGGGTCATTTAAAATAACCTTTTTCAGTATAGATGCCCTTTAAGAATTTTCAAAAAACACCATATGCCTGTCGCTTTAAAAACACAACAACTGAGGCAGCAATTGGTACACCCAAAACCCAGTACCAAAACAAAAGAATGCGACATCAAAGCGCGGTGCAGTGAAGAGTGATCTGATGTGGGGGAGAACACAACAGTAACTGCACCAATTGTATGGCCCCACAGAAGAGCTATTTCCTTGGGTCAGACTCAACCGTGTGCCTGCATCTTAAGGAAAAAAAGACACCTTGAAGATTGTTAATGTCAACATTTGGGCAAAAGAACATGACTGGTTCAAGAGAGGTGTCAAGGAGGTGCCAATTATGTGAAAATAAAGAAACCAGCCTGAATAGAGGTGTGTGTGTGCATGTACAATACTGTTTTGACACTTACCTAGGGCAGTTGTCATATGCTAATTGGACTTTCCAAGGAACTTATATTGCCAACATCTTGTACAAGTCTTCTGAATTGAAATGCCAGTCAGATGACTAGCGAAACTCTTCAAGAACAAATTCCAATTGATTAAACAGATATACCATAATCTGGATGAATGAAAACCTTCACAAGCATAGGCACTACAAAGTTTAAGTAAGTAGGCACCCCCCCAACCTAAAACTGAAAGCTCTCATCATAACACTTAACTGCATCCCATATTTCTGCCTCAAGTTTCTTCCGGATAGCAGCAGTCAATCATGGCCTTGATAGATGATTTAATGGCAAATGACTGACTGCTGTTCCCCAAACCACCTCTTTTGCACATGTGCAAGCTTGTCAGCTCTTGTACAGGTTTAAAAATGTTTTTAAAATCTGTGTTAGCTATAGATGGGCGAAACTGCTAAAATCCCCTGTGGATTTGTGGATTTTGGGGGGGAATGGAAATTTGAAAATTCGCAGGCAAATTCATCTGAGTGATGTCAGAAGAAAAAAGGGAATAAAGTAGACTTTGTGACAAGAGGTTGGCAACATCAGTGACGTTGATTGTGCCAGCATCAGCGGTGTCACTGGTGTGTAATTGCCAACATCAGCGAGTTGGTGTCGCTGGAAATCTCAGTGAACAAGATGCCAGATTCCTGAAAAGGTCCTTTTTAGGACCAAGGGTGGTCCCGGTTTTGAGCTATGGACTCCCCTATCCAAAAGGCTCTTATTAGAGCCATAGGGGCTCTTCTAAGAGCCCACTGGGGGTCCTGGTTTCAAGCTAAGGCACTTAAAAGTGCCAAGGAGGGGAGTCCTGGTTCGAGCTGCGGGTCCCCTTAAGATCCAAAGGCACTTATCAGTGCCACAAGGGCACTTACAAGTGCCGGGGGTGGTCTTGAGCTGCAGGACCCCTTAAGGCCCTAAAGGTCCTTCCTGCAATGGTCCATCTAAAGACCTAGGAGGGGCTCCTAGGTTGAGCCCCGGGACCCCCGAACGTCCATTCGTTCATGAGCGCTACTACTTTTTTTTAATGTTCTTCCTGCAGGGACATGTTCCTTGGACCATTTCCCAGGGCCATTGAACAGTAAGATACTGTATCAATTTTACAAAAGTTTTGAAAATTCCTTGAAAATTCAAATGTTCCAAATTGTTTTTAAAATTTTCAAATGCGTTTCCGGAAAATCCGCCACAGAACGGGGTTCGGATCCGCGATCCAGCTATCTCTAGTGTTAATCCAATGTAATACCCCCTGCATGGGTTTTACACTTATTTAGCAATTTGAATCCCCCCCATCTCTTTGTCATGTGCTATAAATCTGCCATGTGTGCACCCAGCTTGAGGTTAATATTAAAGGATAACTGTATTGCCTCAATCTTTTTTTAAAAAAAACTGCTTTAAAAAGAGTAAAGGTTACAGCCCTCCCTATACATTTTTTTTCCTGATTTTGAGCCTCTCTCTGCCTTCAAATAGCCATGCTGTAGAGGGGCGTAGCGATTCTATCTGCCTCTAACTGTCACTCAAGCTAGCATGTGGAGAAAACACTCCTGTACCCACCCTTGATTAGCTTGATTATGTAGCTGTATTCTTGCAACAGGACAGTTAAAGTTTGATTGACTGGCAGAGGAGGAGGAGAGAGGTTGTAACAGACATTCCCCACCAGCCAATGACAAGTGATATGTTAACGATGGCCCTGGGCCTCTGAGGGCGGGCTGATAGCATTCCTCTTTGCTGTGTGATATCTAAGGAGTGCAGCACGGTTGATTGAGAGTAAGTGATTTCAGCTGCTGGAAGTGTGGACATGTAATGGGGGGAGATGTTGTTTTTTTGAGTATTGTTGTCCTTTAAGCCAACATTATGTTAAGCTAGTCATACATGGGGGGGGGGGGGGGTTCGAAGTATTTACGGTCAACTTGAGTGTTTTTGCAGGGTGTACTAGTTCATCATTAAAATCCTACCAGATTGATTTAACAGATTTAGAAAGTAAAAAGTATTGAATATGCTGTAGTTCTGATGATCTGGGGAACTTTCCATTGCCATTTGGAGTCAGGAACGAACTTTTCTGTCTTATCAGCAGGTTTTTTTCCCCCCTTCCTCTGATTCAACTGTTAGATGGGTTAATACAAGGGTTTTAAATTCAATCCTACATACTGCATAGTCTAGGTATTCACCAAAAGACTTCTGGTGGAATTACCTAGAGCCGTTATCACTCTGGGTAAATCTCCCCTGCACGATTCAATATCACGTTTGCGCCTCCCGATAAATGAAAACATAGCGGTATCTGTGGCAGTAATTGACAGAGATGCATATGTCAGCCAGTCACTGATGTGGTTGCGGCTTCAGTGCACGAAAAAGGCATGGGAGCAAGCAAATGAGTGCTGGTAAGTATATATAGTTGCCCATTTCAACACTTTAAAGGAATGTCCAGCCTAAAAATAAGTTGCCTTTAAAACTTATTCCCCCCCCCCCCCCCCGAAACCTCACTTTCGCAAGATTCATATATTTCAAGGTCCCCCAGAACTTACTTACCTGACCCGGTCCCTCACCGCTTCTACTCCGTGGCTGCTGCTGACAGCCGCTTCACTTCCTGGTTGCACTGTCATTTAGCACGATGAACGTCACAACCCCAATCACCGGACAGCCGGACCAGAAGTGAAGCGGCTGTCAGCGCAGAAGTCCCCTGCTCCGTTTTTGCTCACAACAAGCTCGAAACAGGAGCAGGGACAGCGCCTAGACGCGAGGGACCGGGTCAGTTAAGTAAATTTTGTGGTGGATCTTTAAATATATGAACTTGCAAAAGTGAGGTTTGGGGAGTAATAAGTATTTTAAAGGCAACTTATTTTTAGGCTGGACTTGCCCTTTAATCCTAACGAGGTCTAGGTTTTGGGTGGTCTTCTGACAGAGAGATTTCTGTTGGGGGACATGCCCTTTAATAGGAGGTACAAAATTTGCCTAGGCTCTCAATTTGCACAACCAATCGATTTTACCTTTTTACTGGTCTACTAAAGTTAGAAAACATCTTTTTGGGGGGTTTTTTTTGTTGCACATTTTTATTAAATCCAATATTTTTTTGGATGTTGGAAGCCAGTTGTGCTTAACTGTCATTTGAGATAAGCATATAGTTGTGTAGTACTTTTATATAGTTTTTTTTCTTATTTCAATTCTTTTTTTTACATCAAATTCTCGTATAAATCTATTAGAACAAAATAAATATTTCCCTGATTATAAAATCAGGATCACTTACAGATATTCTCAAGAAATAAGGGAGATTTAATAAAAGTTCTTGGGGAGATTCAATATGGGTCTTTTCTGTCTATCGAATTTTTAACGGAGACATTTTAGAGCACAGCGCCATTTCCAAATGTTTTTTGGAAATAGCGCCGTGCTATAGATGCAAAACCCCTACCCTACATAGTAGCGCGACACTTAACGGTACGTGTGTGGAGGCGTTAAACCCACCTCTAACCTTAGCCCGATCCCGCGATGCAATAACTGACGTAATCACGTTTACGTCAGTTATTGTATCAGGGATCAGGCTAGGTATTAACACGGCGTACAGAATTGGATCTCCCCGCTTATCGTTTAAAAATGGTGCTATTTTGCACCAACCAATCAGATCTTAATCAACATTTGAAAGCTAACATCTGATTGGTTGGGGCAAAATAAGCACCATTTTTAACAATAAGAACTTTTATTAAAACTCCTTGATTTGTTGTGTGTAGACATGTCAATGAATTTTTCACCCTGGCAAATTCCTTA
>CM033473.1:191445204-191457177 GCA_019447015.1 Hymenochirus boettgeri | reverse complement strand
GTGTGTACCGTATTTCCGAACGGGTTGCGCGCCACCGAATGATTGGGTTGGACGAACGCGAGTTTCGGGACTCTGCCTGAAAATTTCCATTGTCCATGCTAACTCCCTATAGCGGATCAGCGGCGGCCAATTGACACCCAGTCCTCGAGCGCTCTCCCTAGAGGGGTACCGGGACAACCTCGGACTGATGTGTTGAGACGAAAAAAGAATAATACTTCGCAGAGTCGATGTACACATTCAAGGGTTAGAGATCGGCTCGTAAATTCGATAATTCTCGAAAACCCGTCAACGAAGGTTCGATAATTATCGAAGCCTAAAGTTCGAAAGTCTGAGAAATCCTTCAGTAAAAATTTGGAAGTTCGAATTAGGAGCCATTCAAGTCATGGGAGAGTGATAGTTTGAAAATGCTGGGTTTATTAAAGCTAAACATGGTGACTTACTGTAAATGGCTGTGGCACCTGGGAATGGTCTGGGGAACATGGCACTATCACCAAAACTTGTTAAAACACTTCATAAACACTAGCTGGCAATTGTCGGTTTTGCGCAACACTAGCAAGCAATTGTGGGTTTTGCGCAAGCTACATTAGAGGTTACGGCCAATTTAGGGTTACCGAACTAACTTTCGAGGGTCAGCGAAAATAGAGACATAAATTCGAGGGTTACCGAAATCGAACAATACTTTTGAGGGTTAGCGAAAACGAAAAATACTTTCGAGAGTTAGCGAATGACACATCAAGGGTTAGAGATCGGCTCGTAAATTCGATATTCACAAACCGCTCAATGAACGTTCTATAATTATCGAAAGTCCGGAAAGTTCGAAAGTCCGAGAATCCTTCAGTAAAATTTTAAAGTTCGAATTTGGACCCATTCAAGTCATTGGGAGAGTGATAGTTTAAAGGCTGGTTTAATTACAGCTAAACTAAATGGTACTACTGTAAATGGCTTGGACCTGGTGATTCTACACAGAAGCAAGCACAAAACAGAAATGGAGGAATAAGTGATATTCCATCCACGTTTTGAGTAAAGATCATAAAGAAATACTGATAGGTTGAAAGTGTCAAAAAATTTTGTTTGAATTGCATTTTGCACGTGCGGATTGCCATTCTGTTTTCACCAGATTGTGTCTGGAAGGGACAGACTGGTAAGTCATGTGGAATGCAACTACAGTGGGAGGAACCGGGTGCCCGGAGGAAACCCAGACAAGCACAGAGCAGAGGGCTCACAGACTCCTTGCAGGTGTGTCCAAGGGGGGAATTGAACTCAGGACTCATTGCTGCAGCTACATCTGTGTTACCACTCTGCTACAGTGGCTGCCCAACAATAATTCTTTTTTTTTTTATTAAGACCTTCTGACAGTAATGACAGTTATGACACATGACTGCTATGTGCATAAAGGGGTGGAGCATCACTGCACAGTTTGTATTGATAGAAGCACAAAGCCAAGACTGGCTATTGAAGGATTTCTCGGACTTTCGAACTTTCCGGACTTTCGATAATTATAGAACGTTCATTGACGCGGTTTGTGAATTATCGAATTTACGAGCCGATCTCTAACCCTTGAATGTGTCATTCGCTAACTCTCGAAAGTATTTTTCGTTTTCGCTAACCCTCAAAAGTATTGTTCGATTTCGGTAACCCTCGAATTTATGTCTCTATTTTCGCTGACCCTCGAAAGTTTAGTTCGGTAACCCTCAAATTGGCCGTAACCCTCTAATGTAGCTTGCGCAAAACCCGACAATTGCTTGCTAGTGTTGTGCAAAACCCGACAATTGCCTGCTAGTGTTTATGAAGTGTTTTAACAAGTTTTGGTGATAGTGCCATGTTCCCCAGACCATTTCCCAGGTGCCACAGCCATTTACAGTAAGTCACCATGTTTAGCTGTAATAAACCCAGCATTTTCAAACTATCACTCTCCCATTGACTTGAATGGCTCCTAATTCGAACTTCCAAATTTTACTGAAGGATTTCTCAGACTTTCGAACTTTCCAGGCTTTCGATAATTATCGAACCTTCGTTGACCGGGTTTTCGAGAATTATCGAATTTACGAGCCGATCTCTAACCCTTGAATGTGTCATTCGCTAACTCTCGAAAGTATTATTCTTTTTCGCTAACCCTCAAAAGTATCGTCCGATTTCGGTAACCCTCTAATTTATGGCTCTGTTCCTCGCTGAACCTCGAAGTATCATTTGGTAACCCCGAATTGGCCGTAACCCTCTAATGTAAGCTTGCGCAAACCCGACAATTGCCCGCTAGTGTTTAGGAAGCGTTTTAAACAAGTTTTGGTGAAAGTGCCCTGTTCCCCAGACCATTTTTCCAGGTTCCACAGCCATTTACAGTAAGTTACCATTGTTAGTTTAGCTGTAATAAACTAGCCTTTCAAACTATCACTCTCCCACTGACTTGAATGGGTCCAAATTCGAACTTTCAAACTTTTACTGAAGGATTTCTCGGACTTTGAACTTTCCGGGCTTTCGATAATTATCGAACGTTCGTTGCTGGGTTTTGCGAGAATTATCGAATTTACGAGCCGATCACTAACCCTTTAATGTGTCATTCGCTAACTCTCTAAAGTATTGTTCGTTTTCGTTAACCCTCAAAAGTATTGTTCGATTTCGGTACCCTCGAATTTATGCTCTATTTTCGCTGACCCTCGAAAGTATCGTTCGGTAACCCCGAATTGTCAGTACCCTCTAATGTGGCTTGCGCAAACCAGACAATTGCCGCTATGTTTAGGAGTGTTTTAACAGTTTTGGTGATAGTGCCATGTTCCCCAGCCATTTTCCAGTACCACAGCCATTTACAGTAAGTCACCATTGTTAGTTTAGCTGTAAAACCCACCTTTTCAAACTATCACATCTCCCATTGACTTGAATGGTCTCCAAATTCGAACTTTCAAACTTTACTGAAGGATTTCTCGGACTTTTGAACTTTCCGGACTTTCGATAATTATTGAACGTTCGTTGACACGTTTTTCAAGAATTATCGAATTTACAAGCCGATCTCTAACCATTGAATGTGTCATTTGCTAACTCTCGAAAGTATTGTTCGTTTTCACTAACCCTCAAAAGTATCGTTCCATTTCGGTAACCCTCAAATTTATGGCTCTTTTTTCGCTGACCCTCGAAAGTATCGTTCGGTAACCCTCTAATTGGCTGTAACCCTCTAATGTAGCTTGTGCAAAACCCGACAATTGCTTGCTAGTGTTGCTCAAAACCCGACAATTGCCTGCTAGTGTTTAGGAAGTGTTTTAACAAGTTTTGGTGATAGTGCCATGTTCCCCAGACCATTTCCTAGGTGCCACAGCCATTTACAGTAAGTTACCATTGTTAGTTTAGCTGTAACAAGCCTAGCCTTTTCAAACTATCATTCTCCCATTGACTTGAATGGCTCCAAATTCGAACTTTCAAACTTCTACTAAAGGATTTTTCGGACTTTCGAACTTTCGATAATTAACGAACATTCGTTGTTGCGGTTTTCAAGAATTATCGAATTTACGAGACGCACAACCATTAAATGTATCGTTTGGCTAACCTCTAAAGTATTGTTCGTTTTTGCTAACCCTCGAAAGTATCGTTCAATTTCGGTACGCTCGAATTTATGGCTCTATTTTCGCTGACCCTCGAATGTATCATTCAGTAACCCTCTAATTGGTCATAACCCTCTAAAGTAAGTTGCGCAAAACCCAGACAATTGCCCGCTAGTGTTTAGGAAGTGTTTTAACAAGTTTTGGTGATAGTGCCATGTTCTCCAGTACCAGTTTCCCAGGTGCCACGGCCATTTTCAGTAAGTTAACCATTGTTAGTTTTAGCTGTAATAAAGCCCAGCCTTTTCAACTATCACACTCCCATTGACTTGAATGGGTCCAAATTCGAACTTTCAAACTTACTGAAGGATTTTCTCGGACTTTGAACTTTCCGGACTTTCGATAATTATTGAACGTTCGTTGACACGTTTTTCCAAGATTATGCGAATTTACAAGCCGTCTCTAACCCTTGAATTGTCATTTGCTAACTCTCGAAAGTATTGTTCGTTTTCGGTAACCCTCAAAGTATTGTTCCATTTTGGTAACCCTCGAATTTATGGCTCTATTTTCGCTGACCCTCGAAGTATCGTTCGGTAACCCTCTATTGGCTGTAAACCCTCTAATGTAGCTTGTGCAAAACCCGACAATTGCTTGCTAGTGTTGCGCAAAACCCGACAATTGCCCGCTAGTGTTTTAGGAAGTGTTTTTAACAGTTTTGTGATAGTGCCATGTTCCCCTCAACCATTTCCTAGGTGCCACGCCATTTACAGTAAGTTAACCATTGTTTTGTTAGCTGAAATAAGCCTAGCCTTTTCAAACTATCATTCTCCCATTGACTTGAATGGCTCCAAATTCGAACTTTCACAAACTTCTACTAAGGATTTTTCGGCTTTCGAACTTCGATAATTAACGAACGTTCGTTGTTGCGTTTTTCGAGAATTATCGAATTTACGAGACGTTTCGCGCTACAACTAACATGGTAAAGTAACTGTAAATGGCTGTGTGGCACCTGGGAAAATGGTCTGGGGAACATGGTACTATCACCAAAACTTGTTAAAACACTTCCTAAACACTAGCGGGCAATTGTGGGTTGCGCAAGCTACTTAGAGGGTTACGGCCATTAGAGGGTTACGAACGATACTTTCGAGGGTCAGCGAAAATAGAGCCATAAATTGAGGTTACCGAAATCGAACGATACTTTAGGGTTACGAAAAACGAACAATACTTTCGAGAGTTACAAATGACACATTCAAGGGTTAGAGATCGGCTGTAAATTCGATAATTCGAAAACGCGTAAACGAACGTTCAATAATTATGTAAAGTTCGAAAGTCCGAGAAATCCTTCAGTAAAAGTTAGAAAGTCGAATTTGGACCATTCAAGTCAGTGGGAGAGTGATAGTTTGAAAAGGATTCGGTTATTACAGCTCTCAGCCCTACCTCTTCAATTACCTACCAATCGGTAAATCTTACTGTTAAATGCCTGCTCGGAACCGTGGAAATCTTTTACCAGCCGCTGTCTTACAGCACTCTCTAGACCTCGGTTCGTCTTGTCATCTCAATTCCCTTCTCGCTCTTTCTCTCCCTCTCCTCGCCCGATCGCACCCTCTCTCGGACACTATCACCAAAATTGTTTTACTATTTTATTTTTTTTTTTCGCTTCCTAAACACTAGCGGGCAATTGTCGCTTTAGAGAGTTAGCGAATGACACATTAAAGGGTTAGCGATCGGCTCGTAAATTCGATAATTCTCGAAAATCGCAGCAACGAACGTTCGATAATTATCGAAAGCCCGGAAAGTTCGAAAGTCCGAGAAATCCTTCAGTAAAAGTTTGAAAGTTCGAATTTGGACCCATTCAAGTCAATGGGACAGTGATAGTTTGATAAGGCTAGGTTTGTTACAGCTAAACTAACAATGGTAACTTACTGTAAATGGCCGTGGCACCTGGAAAATGGTCTGGAGAACATGGCGCTATCACCAAAACTTGTTAAAACACTTCCTAAACACTAGCGGGCAATTGTCTGGTTTTGCACAAGCTACATTAGAGGGTTACGGCCAATTAGAGGGTTACCAAATGATACTTTCGAGGGTCAGCGAAAATAGAGCCATAAATTCGAGGGTTACTGAGTGTCAGTAACCCTCTAATTATCTTGCGCAAAACCAACAATTGCCCGTGTGTTTTGGGAGTGTTTTAACAAGTTTTGGTGATAGTGCCATCATGAACATGGAGTTTTTATTGTTAGGTATACCAAAAACCATTGCTATTTACAAGCTTTGTGTTTACCATCTGTTATTGGCAATCTACATTTTAGAAATGTGCCCCCAAAACTAAAGGACAACTAATCTTCTTTTTTTATCCTATGTAAAAGCTTTTCTCCCCAGACCACCTATACATTGTAAATTCTTCTCTGGTACGTTTTACATTTATATATATGAGATAAATATTCTGTAAATAGGAAGGCTTCCGTTGTTGGCAGTACAACCACAGTATTTTCTATACAGATGTCTCCAAACCAATATGCCCCTGATAAACTTTAAAAGCTGCTTGTTACCCTGCAGTTTATTTACCATTCAGTGTGACTGGGGAAATACAAAAAATTCAGCAATTTTATTCAAAAAATTTTTTTAAATTATTCTTTTCCCCCCTCCCCACCACCACCACCACCTCACAAACAAACCGATATCCCTGTTCTGTGCCAGGACAAGGGAGATCATTGTACTGTTTATGGGCTGTCACTTCTTACGAAGCAATTAAGGTTCGCAACTTCATTGTTTTGATCTGTTAGCACTAGAGCATGTGCTGTATTGGGTACCTGTGCTGGGTTTATCCAGCTAAAGTGGATTATGAGAAACTGATCCCTAGTACCCACAGGTTCATTTTCAGAAATCACCAGCAGATCCATAGCAAAGAGAGGTGAGACACAACTTGTTGTATGTTTGTAAATGTGCTCTGTCTATTGGGACAATGTTTTCTGGAGAATTTAGACCTCCGTAAAGCTACAATAACCATTTCTTGCTTGCTTGAAAAACACTGTTAATGGCTTACAGGTCCTGCATTCTTGTCAATCCAAAACAGAGTTAGTTCCAGAAAGCATGTAACAGCGAGTAGGTGCAGGATTGCATGTCCCACCTACCCCAGGTGTAGTCTATTCTTTTACTTTTATCTCTAAAATGCAGAGTGGGTTTTCTTTTTAGAGGTCCCATTGCAAGCCATTACCTGTCTACTTTCATTAGAAATCCTCTTCAAAAATTATAACATAATAATTGGTAAGGCGGCATTACAGTGAGAAACCATATTCAGGAAAAAAACACAAGCAGTTCAGTGAGAAACACCACTAGAAATGTTGCACTTCATAATAAATCTGAAAGCATCAGAAACATGGCCATAGGATTTAAAAAACCTGCTAATTTGTAGTAGTAGTTGAGACAAAATTTTAAGAATAAAACTTAATGGGAAAAAATATTTAATCATATCTGCTCTATATAGAGAGAGAATAAATAGATGGCTGATCCAATACTAGTGCATATGAAAATGTTATTTGTAACTGGTCTTGAACACTCCTATTACAACTGATCCTAGTGCTTTTTAAAGGAGAACTAAGTCTCCAGACAACATTGTCTCAATGGGGCCGAGCATATTTACAATATACAACTAGAGATGTTCGAAATTGTTGAGTTTCGTTCCATTTTCAAAAATTCTAAATGGACCCATAGAAGTCTATGGGAAAAAAAATTTTCGTTTCATTTTGAGGGACAAATAAATAGCAGGTTACTGTAAATGACAGAGACCTGGGATGGTCGTGGGAACCCTAAATATAACCAAAACTTATTTTAACCCATCTTTCCTCACGATCGGGCTGTTTTCATGCTTCCGCATTCTATTTTGAGAGTTACCGAATCATCATTCATTACTTCGAGGATTCGATTTTCGATAATCATCTACTTTCGATTTTCAATAACCGTCAACTTTTATTTTCAATATATCACTTTTGATTTCAATAACCGTCAACTTTGATTTTCAATATATTACTTTTGTTTTCGATGATAATCGTCTACTTTTTAATTAAAAAAATCTGTAAATCCGTGAGTTCCGAAAGTTTCATCAGGAGTTCGAAACACTCAGATTTGATTTGAAACTGGGTTTATTCGAACCAACATTACCTCTCTATATACAACAAGCTGTGTCTCACACTTTTCCCTTACTGTGCCTGCTGGTGATTTATGAATGAACCTGTGGGTACTAGAGTCAACTCCCTAATCCACCTTACTTGGTGTAGTCGTACTCTTCATTAGAGATGGACTGCGACTCGAACCTGAATTTGAATGGATCTTACAAATTCAAACACAACTCAGCCTTTGAAACTTTTCGATTTCGAACTTTCCGAACTTTTGATGATTTTTCGAAATAGTAACAAGTAACATAGTACAAGTAATTAAGGTTGAATAAAGACATTCGTCCATCAAGTCCAACCTATTCCCTTTTTTTTTTTTTTTTTTTTTTTAACCCTACCTAACAGTGATCAGAGGAAGGCAAAAAACCCCAGCTAAAAAGGGGGGAAAAATTCCTTCCTGACTCCAAACGGCAATCGGAAAGTATCCCTGAATCAACCAGATCTATATGATTAATACCAGTAATTCTCATATTTTTTAGTTTTAGAAACTTCTCCGGCGCCTTTTTTAAAGTTATTCAATGAACTTGCCATTACCCCTGTGGAGGCAGTTCACAGTTTCACCGTTCCTCACTGTAAAGAAACCTCTCCTAACTTGAAGATGAAACTTCTTTTCTTCCAACCTTAAAGGATGTTCACGAGTCCTCTGAAATGACCTATTAGTGAACAATCACCAGAGAGTTCACTGTATGGGCCATTATATATTGTATAGTTATCATGTCCCCACGCAACCGCGCTTCTCCAATGTAAACAGCCCTAAATTGTCTAATCTGCCTGCATATTCAAGCCCCTCCATTCCCCTTATATTTAGTGCCCTTCTCTGAACTGCCTCAATTTCCAAGATGTCCCTTTGTATATGGGATTCCAAACTGCACCGCATATCCAAATGTGGCCTTACCAGTGCCTTGTAAAGAGGGAGAATAATATTTTTCTCTCTTGATTCCATTCCTCTTTATACAAGACAATATCTTGCTAGCTCTAGCTGTTTGCTACCTGGCATTGTTTGCTACAGCTAAGTCTGTAGCAATTTCAAACTTGTGAAACAATCCACATATGTCCCAAATTTACCAATGACAGCTATTTATAACAGTGCCAACGCCCGGGGTTGCCTTGTGAGTGTATGTAACCTTTGGCCTCTTTCCTTATATGTACAAATGTGAAATAAATTGCAAAAAATAAAGATTAAAGGGGAAGTTCAGTGCAAATACATAACTTTTCAGAAAAAAAGAGCCATATTTTTCCCATCCTAATGACCTTAACTTACCCATTTAGCATTTTGTGTGTGTATAAATAAATGCTTCCAAAATACTGACTTTCTGTTTGCAGGACCCTAATAGAAACATAATGGTCTTGCCCTTGATCCAGCACCTGGGTTGATTCAGTTGCTCAGTAGAAATCTAGCACGTTAGATGTATGCAACAGCCAATCAGTAGAAATTAATGTGGCATACACATTAAAATATACTTAATGATAACAGTATCGACATAATGCCAACGAATGACCAGTACACAGAATTTAGGCATCAGGAACCTCCCATTTAACTTCCCCTTTAAACTATTCATTAACATATATTAATGACCACAGTGACAGGCAAATAATAATGCCCACTGACCGGTACATGCAATTTTGCCCACAGTAACTGGTATATGCAATTTGGCCACAGTGACTGTTAATGCAAGTTTTCCACAGTGACTGGTACATGCACGCTTGCCCACACTGACGTACATGCAAGTTTGCCCACAGGACTGGTACATACAAGTGTGCACACAGTGACTGGTATATGGAAGTTACCCACAGTGACTGGTACATAAAAGTTGCCCACAGTGACTGGTACATGCAAGTTTGCCCACAGTGACTGGTACATACAGGTTGGACACAGTGAACTGGTATATGGAAAATTTGCCCACAGGACTATTATTTCAAGTTTGCCACATTGACTGGTAACTGCAAGTTTGCCCACAGTGACTGGTATATTCAAGTTTGCCCCCAGTGACCGTACATACAAGTTTGCCCACAGTGACTAGTACTTTCAAGTTGGCCACAGCGATTGTTATATGCAAGTTTACCCACAGTGACTGGTACATGCACGCTTGTCCCCAGTGACTGGTATATGCAAGTTAGGTAGAGGAAGACGATTCTATCAGTCCGTGTATGGCCATGCGGCCAACCGATCCCCATACCACATTTGGGTGATCTGTAGGGTGCGTATTTAGGTCCCCACCTCATATGTGCCGACAAATACCAATGTGATCTGTTGGCACAATTCAATACGCATCACATGTGTATGGCCACCTTACTGTTAGGAACATTCCATGTTAGTGTGCTTTCTAGGAAGAAGAAGGACCATTACAGAACCTGAAATGTCAGCACACTAATGTCAACAGCAAGGAATAGCAGAAGAATAGAAGAGATATGTAGAATAAATAGGTATGCATAATTTAAAAATAAAATTTTAAAAGTAATGCTATTTTCCACTGAACTTTCCCTTTAAAGCAGATTTTTTTTATTTCCCCCTTTTGTTGAGGTGCAGCAAGCAATCATTGCCACTCTGCTGGGGTTGATCCTCTTGTATAATAATGAGCACCCTTTTAAGGAGATCAGGGAAAGATTCAGAGACAGATTCTAGAAATTTATACTTTCTAGAATTTCGGGGGAAATTATCAAATGACATGCGGAAGCTTGAAAGTGCTTTTTTTTAAATTCTGGATATTTGTAGGTGTTCCCCCAGGTCCATTTACCAGGTCCCAGAAGAGGCCATGTGTATAAGTTACATTTCTATATTTAATATTTTATCCTCAAAAGTATCGTCCGATTTCGGTAACCCTCTAATTTATGGCTCTATTTTCGCTGAACCTCGAAAATATCATTTGGTAACCCTCGAATTGGCCGTAACCCTCTAATGTAGCTTGCGCAAAACCCGAGAATTGCCCGCTAGTGTTTAGGAAGCGTTTTAACAAGTTTTGGTGAAAGTGCCATGTTCCCCAGACCATTTTCCAGGTTCCACAGCCATTTACAGTAAGTTACCATTGTTAGTTTAGCTGTAATAAACTAGCCTTTTCAAACTATCACTCTCCCACTGACTTGAATGGGTCCAAATTCGAACTTTCAAACTTTTACTGAAGGATTTCTCGGACTTTCGAACTTTACATAATTATTGAACATTCGTTGACGCGGTTTTAGAGAATTATCGAATTTACAAGCCGATCTCTAACCCTTAAATGTGTCATTTGCTAACTCTTGAAAGTATTGTTAGTTTTCGTTAACCCTTAAAAGTATCAATCGATGTCAGTAACCCTCGAATTTATGGCTCTATTTTCGCTGACCCTCGAAAGACCGAAATCGAACTGTACTTTAGAGAGTTAGCGAATGACACATTCAAGGGTTAGAGATCGGCTCGAAATTCGATAATTCTTGAAAAACGTGTCAACGACGTTCGATAATTATCGAAAGCCGGAAGTTCGAAAGTCCGAGAAATCCTTCAGTAAAAGTTTTAAAGTTTCGAATTTGGACCCATTCAAGTCATGGGAGAGTGATAGTTTGAAAAGGCTGGTTTATTACAGCTAAACTAACAATGGTAACTAACTGTAAATGGCTGTGGCCTGGGAATGGTCTGGGGAACATGGTACTATCACCAAAAACTTGTTAAAACACTTCCTAAACACTAGCGGGCAATTGTCGGGTTTTGGCAAGCTACTTTAGAGGGTTACGGCCAATTAGAGGGTTACGAAATATACTTCGAGGGTCAGGAAATGGAGCCATAAATTTCGAGCGTTACCAAATCGAACGATACTTCAGGGTGCGAAAACGAACAAACTTTAGAGAGTTAGCAAAGAACTTTAAGGTTTGCGAACGTCTCGTAAATCGATAATTTCTGAAAACGCAACAACGAATGTTCGTTAATTATCGAAAGTTCGAAAGTCCGAAAAATCCTTAGTAGAAGTTTGAAAGTTCGAATTTGGAGCCATTCAAGTCAATGGAGAATGATATTTTGAAAAGGCTGGTTATTACAGCTAAACTAACAATGGTAACTTACTGTAAATGGCTGTTGCACCTAGGAATGGTCCTGGGGAACATGGCACTATCACCAAAACTTGTTAAAACACTCCTAAACACTAGCGGCAATTGTCGGGTTTTGACAACACTAGCAAGCAATTGTCGGGTTTTGCACAAGCTACATTAGAGGGTTACAGCCAATTAGAGGGTTACCGAACGATACTTTCGAGGGTCAGCGAAAAAAGAGCCATAAATTCGAGGGTTACCGAAATGAACGATACTTTTGAGGG